>JAVLVB010000512.1:77272-94323 GCA_032876305.1 Orestias chungarensis | reverse complement strand
CTCTCTCGCTCTTTCAAAGCTTTACAGCTTTTAAAAGCATTCTGATTATCTCACCTGTGGGGGAAATAACCAGGACCAGCTCTGTTGTCTGTGGGGAATCAATGTGGGTGGAGATGCACACTAACAACAAAGAGGATTACTGCACAACATGTGTATCCATGGTGTTGCCTGGGAGTAATTATTGATTTTTTTATTTTTTTTGATACACAGATTTCATACCTTAAAGCTTAAGCTCTGAATGTGCAATATGCACTTTGCTTTGCTGATGCTGTAATACAGAACCACTTAAGTGTTGCCTTTTCTCAGCAGTTCAGTATACTGCTGCTGTATTCAGCCTCCGCAGTGAGACTGCAAAAGTGCTCAGTGTCAATACAATGTAATATTCACCCCTTATTGACAATACTTAAATGCTTCAGCACTGAATCAGACATTATAAAATCCAGCAATGGTTTCAAGTTTCCTTTTATTATTAATGTATTATATTATAACGTATATAATAGGGAGCTAAAATCCACATATCACCAAAGCCAGCGTGTCTGTAAACAGATTGTTGAGGGTGTAAATAGATTTCAGTGCGTCACATCACTGTGACAATGATGGTGGAAATGTGCATGAAGCCTCCATTCAACAGAGGACAACATATTTTAAAATAAGCTGGATAGGAATAAAATCTAGAGTGACACAAACTGCAGCTTTCAGATCTTTTTTAGTTGTTTTCCATTCAGTCACGAACAACACAGCTAGACATTTGCTTCCGACATGTCAGTGTTTGACGTACATAAGTATAATTGGATAAAGGGAGAGAATCCTTTTTTTGGATCTCTGCTTGGGATGTTGAGATCGCAGACTTTGTGGCCAATTTCTAACTGATTTAAAAAAAAAACTCTGTTTCAGCTTTTTATTTTGTCAGAATTTGCTGTTTCTGCATAGGTCTTTTTGAAAGATGGGTATATATGTATATGTGTTCAAATATGTGACCTTTATTTTTTGTCCATTCCACTCTTATGCAACCAAACACCAGTGAAGTTGTCTCTACTCTTAGAAGCTAAATAATTGGTATGCAGCATTTAAGCTTTTTAAACTGTTGGTTTGACTGTTGGAGGAACACTGGAAGTGGAACAGGCTGATTACACCCAATGCCAAATAAATAGAGGTACTTTAATGCGTCTGCACTGTAAGTGAGAAGCTAAACCTGTTGACCTGAAAGCATCTGTTTTATTTTTGCTTCTTTTTCTCCTAAAATTTTTACTTCTGATTTTTTTTCGCACTTTCTATTTTTGAACTCTGGTGTGGTTCTCTGTTAATAACCTAAAAGTGTGCTTGCATGAGGTGTTGTGAAAAGGGGATTTTGTTTCTCTTTTTATCAGGTAACAGTATTAGTCTGACCTTTTTCTATTGATACCCTTTTTTTTTTTTGACTGTTAGAATGATTTTAAATGTCAAAGTAGTATATTTCAGGTTTGCCTCATGAAATTAAAGCTAATAAAATGTTAAACTCTAAGCTCAAGCTTTAAGTCCTTAACACAACATACATATGTCAGTTTGTGTTCAAATGAAATAAACAGTATTTCAATATATTTACTAAATATATTTATTTAAAGGGGGGGTGGGGGGGGGTTGGGGTTGTCACACACAAAAAAACAACAACATATGATGTGATCAAAGTATTAAGGAGTTCTTATTTAGTGATACAGAACTCTGTCTCACTGGACTGTAATTATAACGGGACATACTTCTATAGGCTGCCCATCAAAAACCTAAGGATAATAGAAAATCATCATTTTTACCAGAATGCAATAATTGAAAGCTTAGAAAAAGTGCAAAAACCAACACTGGATTCTGATCAAAGGTTATTTTGCCATCTTGCACAAGATGGTGGATGGCATGAATTTCTCTTAAGACTAGAGTGGAAAAAACAACAATTTTTATTAATGATTAAATATGTTGCAGTTTCATGAGTAAAGACCTCTGAAGATTCTCTTTCCGAGCCACAGAATACAATAAAACAATCTGCAAAATAGGATGTTCTCACCCACTCTATCACAATAATTGCTTAGCAATCACAAAGCAGAACAGGCGTACTGAAACAACGTCCTACTTTACATTAAACGGCAATAAAACCAGTCTTAGACATTTGCCATTTTCCCCCAGAGAAGGCTGCGTCGTCGCTGCTGGTGTTTATTATTAATGGCTGGGAGGTTTATTGCAAATAATAGCTGATAGATGTTGGAGGTTATTGTTGACGCCTGATTAGTGCGAGCTCTGCTGGGTATAGGAGTCATGCTGTGGCGGCACTCAGCTCCACATAAGCTGTAGGGAAGAGATTAACACGAGGCTGCAGGTGTAGATCCTTTTGTGAAACGCACGTGTGTCTGTGTTTGTCTTTTGTGTTTGAGACATCCTTTATGTTCCATGTCCCTTGTCTTTGTCCCCCCCCTTCCTTTGCAAATCTTTTGTTTCCCCCTCTCTTCTATTTTGCCCGCTGCTCCTCCTGCCTCCTTCCTCACCCGTCTTTCTGCTGGCGCCATGGGGAACCAGGGTGACATCATCAGCACGCTGCCGGCTGTTGTTATGATGTGGAAATGGGGACGTGGAAAATGAGTAGCTGGCACCTCCCGCTGATGCTAGTCTGGCTGCACTGTGGTTGCCATGGCTACGCGGCCGGTGTGGTGTGTTTTGCTATGTGCAGTCAGAGCAATGTGCTTCATGCAACCGTGGTTATTTCTTGTTGGAAATTTCACTGTGGTGTCTTGAGAAAGTAGCATTGCAGCCTTTGCAGCTTTGGAAGAACTAAATCAATAAATAACTAAATGAATCCAAAAATACTGTAGCACTTAAAAAGTTGATTACAGAAGTGCATGTCCTTTTTGGGGGACGTTTTATAAGGTTTGGCACAATAGGAAAGCCTGATGTAATCCTGCTGTTTTGTTTTGGAGCATCATTCTGTGAGGTTTTGCTAATAAATACATAAAAATAGAGAAGATCAGTCTGGCAGTGTTGGGTCTGAGGCACAATCAGTATGATGAACACTGAACGATATTAGTTGAATTTATCTAATGTACAATGTACATAACAAAGGTTAAAAATGTATCTGCTATAACCATTATTACCCATATACTTATAATACAATTTAACATTCAATATAACATATTATTTTTTATTTGCTATAATCCTTGGGAAAACCGAGAAAGCCTGAATGATGGGCCTCTGGTTGAAACTTCAGGTTTTAGATGTTATTTTAAAGTTATTTAAGAAGCATCCCACATTCTAATCTAATAAATTGTAAAAGATCAACACTATAAAAAACACAATATCTGAACAATATGTGATAAAAAAAAAATAGGAAAACAAATGAGGAAAACAAAAGGAAGTCTTTTACAAAACTAGAAAAATGTTTATTTGTTTTTTTACTTTTTGTGAATATGGACCGGTTTATAAAAAAGGGAAGAGATGGACTGGATATAAAAGAAAACCATATTGTTTGTTTTGTTGCTACGCTAATGGATTTGTTTCTCCATGAGCTCATAGTGGAAATGATTTCATCTGCAACACATTCAGGATGTCGTCTGGTCCAATGATGCGCTGTGTCCAGCTATTTTGTTTAAGCTGAAGCCTCACCGTTTGTGTTTGTGTCTCAAGTTCGTCGTCACACTGGTCATTTTGGGTCCACATACATTTTGAAGATGACAAACCACCAGATATATGAGATTTTTGTTCACCTATAGCATGTGGGGGAATCTCATCCAATCATCCGGATCAGAAACTACCGCTGTTTGGTTAATAGTGCAGCATGAAGCAGTCGGGAGCTGGAGCTGGCCTGAGGAGAGAAGAGAAGCAGTAATGAAATTACACACTGACTGACTGACTGACTGACTGAGTTATTGAAATGTGGGGAAAAAGGAAGGATTATTATGTGAATGGTTTGCAAGTGGAAACATTACTTTACAACTGCCTACGGAGAAATGTGGCTTTAAATCACATCATTTTTGGTTTGGTGCCGTTTTATGTTTTAACTCATCTGACTTTTTCTAGTATTCTTTCTTCTGAGTTCATTGGGTCTAATAAATACCTATAATGCCTATGCGTATAAAATAATCTCAACATTTTGAAGGAGCCATCTTGAGCACAGGCTAAATAGGGTGCAAAGAAAGGGGAATGTAAAAAGAGGTACCAAAGTTATACATGTTATGTTAAAGTAGGCTGTCCCGTAGCTATTACTAGTTTAAACACGCTACTAGTTTAAACAGTTGTTGCAAGTTAAACATCTTTTTTATTTATTTTACTTCTTTACAATAGTTTTAAACCCCAGCTTGCCTACTGTATATAGTGGACAATGTTGGATGGACTGTTTGTTAGTGTGAGGCGGCTGACATGTTCACTTACACGAATGACTCTGAAATCCTACACTGTGTGAGATTTATGAATGTCCTTTTGTTCTAGACGACATCTATGGGACATTGTGGAGATCGTGTTTTCAACAGGAGAACAGGAGCACTCCAATACACCACTCTGTTAGCACGTATTAACAATTAGATTGTTTAACATTGGATTTTCTTTTACCTCGCAATCATTGAAGGATAAGGTCGTTGCTGGACAGAGCAAATAGACAAACATCCTAGTTATAATTCTTTGTCCCAGTTTTTGTGGGGAAGAAAGCTCACATGTAATTTCTCTTGTCTTTTTGCAATTACATTGTAAATAAAAACTGCTTAATTAAATGGGTAGCAATCGTGGATTTAAAAATGTGACCGGTCAATTAGCTGAGTTTATGTTGTAAAACCCGAAATACCAACTATAGCAAATGAATACATTTTAAATCATAAATGTTTTTGATATGTCTTTTAATTGTAGTGCATTTTGCCAGAACTTTGAAAATAGTCAAATTACCAAGTAGCATGGATTTCCCAATCCGATATCAATATTGGATACCCATCTAATATCGGCAATAACGTTTATATTGGATTATATCAGCCTGCTTCCAAAATCTCCTATAGCGTCACTCCAGCATGCAGATCCCAGTGATCATGAAAAAGAAGTTGCTAATTTGCTTTTTGCCATTTGAGTAGTATCTCTTAATCGACCTTTTGCTAACATTTTACTCTGCAAATATAGTAATTTGTTGGTATGAATAATTCATGCCGATATCGCATCAAGTGAATTTTGGTACTTGTCAATACTGAATACTGCAATATTGTTGTCGTATCGGAAGTTGAAAAGATCGGGACACCGCTACCAGGTATTATAATTCTTGTCCCATTTTGGCCGTATTGACTCATATGTAATATTACATTAGTATCTCTGGCCAAACTAAAAATACCTCCTCCTACCGATTCACTCGAAGTAGTAAAATCATATTTCTTTACTGGAGAAAAAAGTTAACATATTGGAATTACTAAAGTATATCCCCATGTCAGCATGTCTATTGTTTCCATGTTCTTTTGTTATAAATTGAACAAAAACTGAATGTAAAAGTAATTTGATCCCCACCAGGCACTATAATACCCTGAGCTCTCACTAGACTTCTTTAATGGAACCTAATTTGGTTGACTAAACAAAAACCTTATTTCCAATGCTAGTTGGGCTTTAAGTTTTATGCAAACTATTTATTAGGTAATGAGGAAATCCATTTAACATGTGCAATACATCTAACGCCTGCATGTGTTGCTATTGAATGCAGATGAGAACATTTACAATGTATGTGTTTCATTTAATGGGTATGTTACATTACATAATTCAAATGTCTGTTTGGAGGCCACTTTTTCTGCCTATATTCTAATAATGTAAGCCAATGTAACATAAATATACATATAAATTAACATAAAAAATCCAAACATAACACCTAGACCAGATTTTTCCCTGAATAGCTCTTTGAGATAATAAAGAAAGAATGATGGTTTTGCAGAGTTGGCTAACAAACACAGTGGATGCGCTTTACTGACAACGTTTTGCTTATCTGGGCTTCCCATCAAACACATTTCATGCCTATTGAAGCTGTATAGTTTGCTGTTCCTGGTCTATTGGGGATGGGGAAAAGCAGCTCTTTTGAAAGTAGTAGATTGTCAAGGCGAGTGTACCGAGGGTTGGTCCTCTCCAACTCGCCATGTGTTCATGTAATGTCCTGAAAGTAACTTGTAACGGTGAAAGCAGAGATACCTCACGGAATAACAGTGCACAAAGCCCAATGACCACTGTTTACCACCCAATCCTCTTACGGTTCATTCAGCTATTCCTATGCAACTGAGAAACTGTTTCGCTGTCTTCAAAGCTGAGGATGCTTGAACGAGTTAAGATGAAATTAGGAGACCTTCAAGAAAATTGCTGAGCCACCTACCCATTGATAATATGAGCTTGAACTTGAATGTCACAGTGGCCTATTTAACAAATAGGCTCTCATACGTAGAGTCCTTAAATAGACATTCTCATAATTAGCAAAAACAATCCCAACAGCAGGCCAGGACCAATTTCTGTGATTACAGCGAAAAAATCCTTAGTAGAATAAGTAGAGGAGAATACTAAACAATAAACTGAAATCACCCATTGCCTGCGTTAAACATTGTGCTCCAACCAAATTGCCAAAACTGCATAAATGGATTCCTGTGTAAAAATGACTCCTCTGCTTTTGTATCTTTCATAGTGATCTTATTTTAAAAATCTGTTTTAAGTGTAAAAATTTGAAGGAATGGCTAAATAATATTTGAAGGAACTGCTTGGCAATCCTAACTTAGAAGAAAATGTGTAAAAACAAGTGTGAGTGTTAGGCTCTCTGTTTGCAGACATACTTGTTAGCTGCTGGGTTACGTAAAAAATTTTTTATTTTGTTGTAGATTTTCAGACTTTATACTAATATTTGCACAACATTTGCAAGAAATTGCATTACTACAAGTGTCAAACATGGGACAGTTTAAGGTTTTTATGGATGTTTCTAACCGATGCTGATTTAGTTTTCAACGAGATTAGCTAAATTTAAGCCCTAATGAATTAGTTAACTGTTTAGCAACGTACCAGATTACTTCAGGGTCTCTTTCGGGTCTTTGCGAAGGCTAAAGATAAGCGAACAAACGCCTTCGTTTGGTAACAGTGGACAAGTAGTTGTCAGAGATTTAAAGTCTAATATTTCTTTAGCATCTATTCTACTTAAGAGAAATGTGTAGATTTCATCCGGGCTTTTAAACAGTGACTTTTTATAAACGAGCAGTTGCTGGATTTTCTCCCGCATATCTGCCCTGTATGGTGAAAATATCAGACAGGACGAGTGAGGACTATTTCTAAAGTGCAGGAAACACATGATGTAAAACATATATTAAGAGTGATCTGACTATTGAATGCAGATAGGCCAGATTTTATCTGCACTTTTTCGGTTCGGTGGTATTCTCCCTCCTGAAGTTATTTTTTGGGCACTCTGGTGGTTTCAGTAATGCAGTTTTGTGTTATTCTGTCACACTGGGGTCAAAAATTAATAGCCACCACATAGTTGGTCCCTGCACAGATTTGATGGGTGCAGTGAACCAAATCCAAGTGGTTGAGTGGGAGCGCTTGTATGTGGCCATTTTTGTGTGTCTTCCTCTCAGGGGTCCTAATCTCTGCCAGTGTCTTCACCGCATATATTGCGATAGAATCACAAAATTACAAGCTGCCTTTTGTGTTAGAGATGAAAAAAGAGGGTCTGTGTTTTTGCCCTCTACTGATTCAACACCCAGTGTGTGTTTTCTCTACTAAAACTGTCCTACCCCTTGGTTATTTTTTGGTTAGCTATCAGGAGCATCGTCAATGCTCAACACATCCCCCTCAGTGTAATAACCTCCACAATGCTGCGGGTCGATAGGCCGACCTTTTAAAACCTCCATTTAGCTCATTTCTTTAACTGAAGCTAAAAGCCCTTTTTCGTTCGTGTTTGGTTCTGTGCCAGGGTCTACATCTGTGTCGGTTGCTTATAAAACCAAACAACTGCCACCACCTCTCTATCTGGGTTAGATGAGGTCAAACTGTGATGCCATTAGCTTTGCACATCACAATTAATTTATTAACACAAAAAGACACAGCTGTCTGGTTTTAAACTACTGCAAAAGGCAAAGTTTTTTTTTTAGCCCGTTAGCAAACAAAACTGTGAAAGAACAAGACAGCGTTTCTTCATTTCTTTTTGCTCAAAGCAAAAACTGAGGGCTCCAGTCAGCCAGAACTATCCTGTTTGATTTCCTGTCACAACACCCGATAACCAGGTTTGCTGTACTTAGATGGACGGAGGGCCAAGACGAGGATCAAGGGAGCAAACGGGGTGGGTGGGAAGAAGACGGATGTGTTTGACGCCTTATGACAAACAGATGTGTCTCTGCTGGCGTGAAAACATGACAGATAAGTGTGTGCTCACCTAAGATGCTTGAAGTCCCCAACAACAACACGATTTTTCTCTGGAGTCTAATTTTATGCTTTATTTGACAGGGAATAACAGTAAGATATAGATGCAGACACATGTTTTGGCACCCCTGATGAGAATGTGTAAAAAGCCTTAAAATGATTACTTATTTTTGATAGAATATCCTAACACTTCAAACTAAAATGGGGCTTTTTTTTTTGTTCTTTCAAGAGCTCACAAGTTTGGTGCACACACACAGCGGGTTCATTGGCTTTTTCTGTTCTGTGATCCGATTAAATAATCTTAAATGCTGGCTCCTCTCAGGTCACCCCTAAGGTTTTCTATAGATTTATGCCTGCGAACTGAGATGTCACAAAAATTAGGGTTTATTACAAACTTTTTTTCATAATTTGGCTTTAGATCCTGTTAAGGTATAATTTGCTCTATGAAGATTTTAATGGTATATGAAAACGAAACGAGCTCACACCATCCATTACCTTGTATTGTACTTAACATTGTGAGGTGCCTTTCCAAATTGTCATCCTTTTGTAGCAGAAGAGTCTATAAAGATAGTTCATTCTTGAAACAACTCTCATTAAAACGTCTGGCTGTATATATTTTCATTTTTAGCCAATTTTTAGTCGTTTGCGCAGCCTTTTGCCATAGCTGCTATCCTCGTGGATGTACTTTCAGACTCAGCCGCTTTCAGTTTCACTGAAAGCCTCGGTACAGTGTGGTAAATTCCTCTTCACCCCATTCACACAGTTTTTTTTTTTTGTTTTTTTTTATGTTGTCAGATTCTATAAAAAATTGCCTTCACACAGGACTGTTTCCCCAAACTGTTTTCATGCACCAAGGAACCATTTTTACTTCTCCAGACATGCAATCAGCGCAAAATATGGAGTATGGCACGTGCGCATAAACCCTCCACATGTCATTGCCTGTACACACAACAAGGATGCTGAACAACCAAGCATGGATCAAATAGTATGGTGTTCAGAGTATTTATCAAGCTTGAATAATGAGGTTCTGCTGCAGCACAACCACAAACGCAAAATCTGCCATCGTTGTTAGGTATGATGAGTATGATGCATTTGGGGTAATTGGCTAGTTTGGTCTAATACAGCTGAGTTTTCACATAAAAGCTATTTTTAGGTGTCCGTATTAACAGTAATTATCAGTAATACTACATATAACGTATAGGGTCCTTCCAAGTAGTTATAAACATGTGGAGGAAGCCTTACATACAAACTGACGCGAAGTTGGTGATTTTTTTTTAAAACAATTATTTATCTCACTGAATGCATTGAAATTGAAGATAGGTTTTTTTTTTTAATATGTAAATGTAGGGTTATGGCGACTTCTATAAAACGTTCATTTATTTGAAATATTTTTACACGTAATGTTTAAATAGACTCGCCATCACATTTGCTCTCTTCTGCGTAAAAGTGGCAAAAGTAGCAAGATAAGTCGTCAGGCCAGACCGTCTACATTAGTAGTGTCGTGACTGTCTGTTGAAATTACCTTTCGGGTTTCTGTAGTGACTGCATTGGTCTTTGTGTTTGAACTGTCAGTCACATCTAAAGGTCAGCAGAGCCCTTTATGTCTGCCAGGGCCGGATATTGTTCTGCTTTGGGTGAGATAAAACAGACAGAATCTGCTTTACCCAAACATGCAATCCTCTAACTACTATACCTTATATCAAATATGCTCCTGTTAATTACACAGGGCTGCAGTTTTAACCCAAGTTTTTATTAAATCTCTGATCATTACTGGTTTCCTCTATTCAGAAATGTATTCACAGCTGGAAGTGCACAGGCACACACACACACACACACACACACACACACACTTTTAATAGATGCAGCTCACACTGCCAATTACTGAAGAACCCAGTCAGCTGTCATACGAACTCTACGTCACTGTCTTTCTTATACAGCAAACTATAAAAGGCTATTGGCTGTCACTGCTGTGTGTTTGGCAGGTGTTAGGCGGCGTGTGACAAGATATTCACAAGGCTATGAGCCACGGGGGGGGGGGTGATGAGGAGTTTGTGAATATGAACTACTCATGTCAAGCGTTCGAATGAATCCAGACAACAATACTGATGAAAAATATAATAATTACAGCCATGTACAGTCAAAATGTTACATGTTTTTTGCAAGATTTTTTTCAAAACATATGACAAAATATCATAATGAAATAGTCACTCATTGAATGTTTTGACATTTTGTCACATGACAACCAGAACGTTTTTTCTTTATGGTAAGTGAACACAAACCTTACCAGCTTGTCAATTTAAGAGAAAACCATCTCCACAGCATGATGCTGCCACCGCCATGTTTAACAGTGCATTCGATTGATGCGGAGAGTTAGTTTTGTACCTCACACAGTGTATCACCGAGGCTGCTTTTGGGACTGGTCCTTGACTGTCCTCGTCCTGTACACTAGATTAAGATCAGAATATTACTAACGAATTCATGTTTAACTGTTTTATCACATAAATATGCATTGAGCCAGACGGCCACTTTGTCCGTTCCTGCTAGAAGATGAAACTCTTCCCCAAGTCTTTTGCAGCTTATAACATATTTATTGTGGCTAAAGTTGTGATTTACAAAACCTGCTTCTTCATCTCTCCTATAAAAAACCTTCACAAAGAAAGCTCTCACCACCATATTTTACCATGGCAGTGGTTTGTTCTGGGGTGAGTTTTGCTTACACAGCCTTTTGCGTTTTATTCCATCTCGTCTGACATTTTTTATGTAATACATATGTAAAAATGTAACTGCAATATGTACATGGCCTAAGCAAAACTTGAAGCACAACTTTTCAATAATCCGAAGTGTGTGTTGCTAATGTGAGACAATGCAAAAGGGTTTATAAATCGCTGTATATAGTCTTGAAAAACCCAGATTTTTTTTATTTTTATCACCTTGCATAGATGTATCACTCCTTTTTGTTCTTTTGTCACCTCAAATCTGAGTCTCTGTCTCGTTCTAATCTTTGCAATTCAGTAACAGAAGGTTAACATCAGGTTTCAACTCATTAGACGCTGCTTCTTGTCAGAAAGTATCAACACAGCTCAGTTTGACAGAAAGGGAACAGGGAGGTGTGAACTGCACATGATGCTCTCTATTTATAGGGTCTAACAGGGTGCTGCTTCTTGGCGTTGCTGGAACATCCACAGTGTCACACTCGCCAGATGGAGACCGCGCTGGTCAGTGTCTTTGTGTTTGCGAAGGAAAGTTCATGTTTGCGTTTGTGTGGCCCTGTTTTGATATATTAGGGCGACTTTTAAAAGTGAACCAGCAGTCATTAACAGGATAATCAGCTTTAAATGCAGACTCTTTTATATTTCTAAGATCTCAAATGCAGGGTTCTTGCACACACAAGTAGTTTTTTATGTGTGTTCTTCAGTTGTATACATTTCAAATTTCAGTTTATTATTAGTCTATAAAAACAGTTAAAAATATATTATGTAGTGGTTAGTACAGATTGACAAAAGTAAGAATGAATAAAATGAATATAAAATACTATACTAGCAAGTAAACATGCTTATACCAGCTAATGACAGCTGTCACGTTTCTCTCATTTGTTTTCTTGGCGACGTGGTTATTAATTCCTCCCCAGCACGGTATTATTAGAGCTATCAGTCATAACCATGTTTACAATAAGGCTCAGCGATGTATGCTGCTGCAGTAATCCTAAAAACTGCTACACAGGAACCAATTAGACACACAACACCTCAGGAGTAAAAACCTTCATCTCCAAAGGAAGCAGTTAAAAGGGGGGATACCACTGAGTCCAGATCCTCCCCCTTAGAAATTTTGGCAAAAAAAGGCATCTAAATGACACATATCTTGTCTTAATGTGAATAAAAACATTGGTCATCTGTTGATACCTCAAGGAAGACTTCTAATTTGAGCATTATTTCATTATTGTAAGATTTTCCTTTGTTTTCCTAGTAAATCATGTTTATGAGAGTTTGTCCATGTGGCAGAAATACAAACAACCAGAAGAAAACTGCGTCTTTTAGCGTCTGCGCTTGAAGAGGTGTAGGCAGCTTAATGTAGGATCAGGAAGGGTGTTAGTAAATATTTTACTGCTTCCAATTAGGTCCTTCATTTATTTTTACATCTACACAGTTTATGGGGACTTGTTATGTCGTTGTGATGATCTCAATTTCCCGGTCAAGCTGCTCTTCCTTATTTGTGGTCTGTCCTTATCTCATATTTGTTGTTACAGCGCTTAATGTACAGAGTGGATTTTTAGCTTACTGGTGGTGTTTTATCACAAAAAATGTGTTTGGCTGATTCCTGACTTCTTTTTTTTTTTGTATTTGATTCAACAAACTACACCTTCAGTCCTCCCCTTCTAATCTCTCCCTCCTTATATCCGCCTCTTTGTTTCTTTTCTCTTCTGTCGTTCCATCCACCAGCCCTCAACCCCTCCCACCTCCTCTTTTACTTTCCAACCTCCTCTTCCTGTTTCTATCGTCTCATTAATCTGCTGCCAACAGGGTGCTTTGGCGACGGCCTGCAGAGCCTGTCGTCGCAGCAACATACTGCGGTCTGCCGTAGCCGATGCGTGGGGAACTGTGGGGACTGAAATGGACGCTGCATTTTTCTTCAGAATAGAGCGAAACATTAAATATTGATAGAACAAAGTCTGACTTGGATTTCATCTTCCCACTTGCTGAGCTCATGCGATTTTAATTTTGCAGTCATTCAAAAGCAAAATTAAAGATACTAAAACTTTAAGTATTGATTTTGAATCGGTTTAAAAATTTGTTTTTCTTTTACAATCCTGCACATCTAAGCAGACTCCAAATATCTAACATTTACCAGACCTTCTAACTTTGATTACTTTATGGTTTTTTTCCTGATTCAGCAGTTTCACATCAACTTTTACTAAGAAAGGAACACAAAAATACAAAAGTGGGATTAAAGAATACAGAAGGGAAAAAAAGCTTTACTGAACACACACTTGGTATGAGATAGAAGCGTAACTGCGAAACAATAGAAGAACATAATAGAATAGAACACAATAGAATAGAATAGAGCATAAATAAATAAAAAGTCCTTATTAAAATAAATGTACCTTTCATTTAGAAAATCAATTTTTTTCCACTTGAAAATGTTTTCTTATGCTTGTCGTTGCTCAACGTCACCCACTAACACACTGCATTTAAAGGCACACAGACTATGCCGACACGCACACACTTATTGGTAGATAAGATTTGACTTATAGAAGAGGCTGGGAGTGAGCAGTGGTGCTTCTGTCTGACCCCCTTCTCTGTTTTCTCTTTGAACTCTCTGCTATAATTTTTTTTTAGCATGTGCATATTTAAGACAGCCTCTGGTTATCTATGAATGATAAAAAAAAAAAACTGAAACAACAGTTTATTTAACTTTTTCGTGCATCCTTGGAGCTACTTGTAGGGTAACACATCCGTCTCCAATCAGCCCTGTGGCTCTTTGTTGCGCTGCTAATGCTATGCTAATGGGATGCAAATTGAGCATTTAGCCTGTTGGCTTGGGCTCCGCTTACATATACCCACAAGAAAGCCGAATTGCATTACTATTGTTGCAGCAACGGTTTTCTATGAAGTTATAAGGTGAAAATATAAAACAAATAGGTTATGATAAACTGATAACAGCGAAGAAAAAACATTATGTATGGAAAAATATTTGTGTTTCCAAACTTGAATCCTTCTGCAATTATCTTCAAAGTACACAAGCTGTTAATAAGGATGGGCTTTTCAAATCCATTTTAAATTTTGAACCAAGAAGTTGGACCAACTATTGCATTGTTTTGGCTTCTAACTAACTTGATTTATTGCCGTTTGATCAGGAAAAGCTGTCAGAATCTACAGGAGTACAAACCGTGATCCCAGTCCCAATTAATGGGAAAAGTCTTTTGAAATGGTACATAATCAAATCAAATTAAATGAGATGTTAATTGTATCAATATAAAAAACAAAAATTAATGAAATAATAAATAAAATGCAGGTGAAGTACAGTAGTTTGTTGACAGCAAGAAAGAAAAAACCGTAGGTACAAAATTAAAGATCACAAGTTGTGCTAAGCCAGTCTACATCTACATAATGAGAGATATTAAAATGTGTCTAATTGAATCCAGATGCCAGTTACACTGTGAGATATCCGTTTACCACACATATGATTGCGTTCTTTCACAATTGGTGGATGGTGTTTTCCACTCATTTACTGCCAAAAAATAAAATCCAAACATGAACTCATTAGACTTTACAGGGCGACATGTTTATCGTTTAGCTCGGAGGCTTCAACTCATTCGCTGGTTGGTTGGGAGTATTTGGGTTTTTCTATTCAAGCTTTCTTTAGAAAAAGTAATATTCATAAAAGAGAAGGCTACATTAACAGAAGTGCGTGTGGAGCTTTCTTTTATCAGTTGTAGTTTTTCTTGTTTTTCTCATTAACTTTTTCCATAGAGCCAGATTTGCAGCATTACCCCATTTAAATTGTGCAAATCTCATAAACATGAGGGTGAAAAGAGGAAAAAAGCAATCCCAAACAGTTGCTGAATAGTTATTTTGATGTATAACATTCATCATGGAAGAACACAATCAAATCCCTGCATTGTGTATTTTGCCAGGAAATGGTAAAAAGCGCAGATTTATTACATTTTCTGTTCCACGGTTCAGGTTTATGAGCGATTCCGCATCACACAACTTGATCTGATGCACAGAGAGCTGATAGCAAATTGGGTGATTATTTGCCGCCTCAGCATTAGCAGGATCGGTAAATGACAAACTGTGTGTCTGTATTGGTGAGTTTAGTAATGAGGAAAGAAGCCTGGGGATTTGGGAAAACACCGGTGTTGCTTTCCTCTTATCTGCGACGTTCTGACAAGCTGCTTTGCTTTGCCTGCAAACAACTTCAGGTAGCTACACTAAATCACTTACTAAGAATATGTAGCATGTTAACGTTTGTGCACGGTGTGTTTTTCTTGTGTTAAGTCCTTTTATGGTAGGATTTGTATATTTGTATTAATGCATGTAAATCTTCTCCCCAACCACATAATTATCCGTCTCTTTTCCAATCATGCTCTATTTTACTCATTCATCAAAGCCTATCTCTGTATGTGTGCACTACCATACTGGACTGTGCGGTCTAATTATCGCCCTCCCTCTGATGTGCCAATCATCGTATCTTTAGTCTCCAGTCTAATCTTGCACACAAAGTCACATTCAGCACACACGCCGGTTACGCAAGCGTTGTGGGTTTCATGGCGACGGAACCTCTTCCCTTTTTTTCTAATGGTAATGATGATATGCCAGTGTCCTGTTTCGGAGACCAGGCCTTCCACTGAATGAGACAAAGAGGGATTGTGTGTAAATTCTTGTTATGTCTCAACACGCACACAGATTTCCTGCAGTTACGAGATTCAATGACTCATTAAAAGTTGGAATATTATCCATACTTATGAAAACGAAAAGCCAATCCTATGTTGGGCAGCTGTTCTTCAGTAGTAAGAGTGTAGCTGTTCAGAGTTAATCAGAAGATAAAAAATCCTGGACACTGGAAGCTCACAGATCAGGTACACCATAAGCACCAGCTAGTGCCTGAGTCAGAGGAAAGTCAAGTAAAGCTGATAGAAAGACTGATGAAACTACGTAAGAACAAATCAAATCAAAATTTATCCCAAAGGGAAATTAAATGGTGTGACATCTGAGTCATAATTTTCCAGTATATTCAAAGTCCAGACTTTGGCTGGACATGAAACTTAGTGTTTACAGATACTTTCCATGCAATTTACCTGAGCCTGAGCTATTTTGCAAAAAGTAGTTGACGTGTGCTTCTGTCTCTAGACGTGCAGAGCATTCAGAGACATACCTGTAACATCTGCAGCTATAATAGCAGTGAAAGGATTTAACGCAGCAGGAGTAAATACAAATGCGTGGCAAAGGGACTTCTGGCCAAACATGACAGAAATGAATAAATGTTCACTGACTACTTTGAGAAAGCCACTACAATTAAAAAGAAACTTCCGTTCTGTTTTCCTTGCGCACCACTCTCTGGATTTCATGCCTGGTTGGTTCAGCTTTCTGTAGAATTAAATAAATCTAAACCTCTGCACCACTCTGGTTCATCTTCACGTCACTTTTCCATTGAGATGAGCCGCAGCTCTGTTTCAGTGTCCGTATCGCTTGTACTAGAACAATCCCAACTTAGTTTGATGGCTCTGAATATCTTCCTTATGTCAAGGATTTTATTCTCTTTATGTTTGTGTTGTTTGGATTGCCTGAGCATTTTTGTAAATCTTTTAAGGTGTTTTTTTGTTGTTGTTGTTGTTGTTGTTGATACATCAATGGCTTTCATCGTTTATACCCCACAGTAGTCATTTTATTGTTTGTTCAGAGTTTTGCATTATGATTCCACCATCCTTTTCCGCATGTCGCTGGGAGTTTTATCTGGTCCCCTCAGTTTTCTTAATCCTGCCCTTATCTGCCCTTTGTGCTACGGCTGGTTGAGCTGCAGATCGGAAGAGATTGGAGGGAGGAGAGTCCACGCTGCTGTAATTCTTCTTCCCTGACAAAGAAATTAATGCTATTTATGCCATGTCATTTGTTTGCTTTTTTCCTTTTCGTATCTAAATTTTCTGGTTTATTTTCTGCTTATCTTTTTTTTTTTTTTTTTTTTTTCTTTTTTTTTTTTTTTTT
>JAVLVB010000512.1:58442-74963 GCA_032876305.1 Orestias chungarensis | reverse complement strand
GTGTGTGTGTGTGTGTGTGTGTGTGTGTGTGTGTGTGTGTGTGTGTGTGTGTGTGTGTGTGTGTGTGTGTGTGTGTGTGTGTGTGTGTGTGTGTGTATTTTTTATGATGGTCTGGTTTTGCCCTTAAGGAGAGGAATGACGCTTGATGAGGGTCTGATTCACTGGGCAGAGCAGACGCTTACATGATCAAATGAAGTGTGTGTTAAAGCCTCTCTGCCTCCGTTACGTGTGTTTACTCTCTTATCAGTGGTCATGCAGTGATTAAGATTGCCGTTGGGCTGATCAGCATCGCAAGAGCGATGATTTCTTGCTCAGGGCTACACAAAGAATACCAAAGCTTTTGTTTCCCGATGTGGTTTGCTTTCTTGTTAGAAACAGAGATGTTTTCAACATCATATAAAAGTGGCCTCTTTTCATCCAAGTTCATGTAGATCAAATTTATTAACCGCCAGTGGTAAATATGAAACATTAGGGAACATAAGTCAACAAAAGAAGTTACTATGCATAAAGTTTGTTTAGGGTTAGATACTGATTTAGACTGATTCGTATATTTTTAAATGATTATAAAAAAAATTAGAAAAAGAACACAAATTAGTTTTGTAAGCCATTGTTCCATGAGTTATCATGAGTTGTTTTGTTTTTTTATCTTTTGCATTTTGGCTGCAGTCCCTTGTTGTCTGATTTTAGCCTCAGCAATCGAAGTGTTTGGAACGTATTGCTAATGAGACTGTCTTTCTGTATCTGCTGCAGAATTCCCAGAAGAAAAGAGTAGCAAGGACCAGCAACAAACTGGAAAAGAAACCCGCTCCACAGGTAAAGCCTCAGCTGGGACAGGGACACACTCTCACACACACACACATGAAAACACACACACACACACACACACGCACAGCTTCCTGTTTCTGGTTCACATGATCGACAAGAAAACCACAGCGCTGTCTCAGCAGCCATGGATGGTTAAAACTGGAGCGACATGGACATCGATCTATACATCTATGCATCTATACACACTAATGACAGAAAAGTGGGCTGGATGTAATTTAGTTTGTACACAGGGTTAGCTGATGTGTTTCTTTTTTTGCTCTATCATTCATTACCTTTATTTAAAATGCATTTTACCACAACAGCTGAAAGTATTAAACAGAGACAAATCTGATTGGCAGCGTAGGGTCTGAGGACCTCTCTGAGAGCGTTCACAACTTCAGGAAGGATCTTATGGTGAAGACTGACCTTCACTCCGGTCGAAGCACGAAGTTTAGTTTAAGATGATAGATTTTAGTTTGGTTACCTGTTAGACTGATCATTACTAACCCTTTTACCAACTTTAGACTAGGTTGATTTAGCTTTTATGCTCATCGGTTCAAACACTGATGAGAAAAAAATAAGTAGCAAATGGTTCAATACAAAATGCAAATCTTTATTTTATTGCTTTTAACAAAAAAATTTCTTCTCTTAGAGATTTATTTTGTATTTATTGTATATTATGTTCCATACATTAGGAGTTTGTAACAGTGCAATTATAACACTTAAAAATATATTTTTTTTAATTTATAGGTTCATAATTTTTTTTTAATTAGTCGGGTTATTCAAAACCACAAAACACAACTGTAACTAATGTCTTCAAAAGCTCCTCGCAATCCGTTTTTCTTTCTTTCTGACCGTTGTTTTGTCCAGTTTCGACAGATTCTTGAGTAGTTCTTCACTATTTTAAATGCAACCATGTCAAATTTTCATTTGCTTTTGCATTACAAATATAGCCTTCAACAAAGCATTTTAGTCCCTAGCTGCTAATTTGTAAGACATCATTGCCAATTTGCTTAGTCAGAGGGTTTTCTTCAGCCAATTCATATTCCGACTACTTTTCGTAACTTAAGTCCCTGCTCACAGTCACAAACACTACCAAAAGAGATCCTTTCTCTCTTTGAAAGGTGCCAGAATGTGTGAGCTTTGGTTGTTAGATGAAAAAGATATAAATGCATGAGGTAAAGACCCCGGCAGAATGATTTGTGTGCAGTGTTATTTGCAGGTATTTCTGTTCACCAATGTCTCTACTGCGCTCCTAAGACGTGCTTTGGCTCCCCCTTCAAGACCACATACAATACATGGCTGTAAATTCAACTGCCCTCACGGCGTTTAATGTGGTTGGAGTCGCTCCACAGGCTGTAAAACAAACACAGCCGCAGAGCTGCTTTCGGGGAATGTATGCCTGCGGTCACCTGAGGTCAGCTGTAGCAAAAGACAGCGCTTAGGACGAGAGAAAGATTAAGTCATTATTGCTATTGCAAAGGTTTCTACTGAGATTACGAGTTTTGATAGGTCTTATCCACATGTGGAAACTACCATACATCATAAAACCTCAAACAAGAAAACCAGTAACATTAACTCTGTATTATTAGTTAAAACTATTTAATTATGTTGCCTAGCCGTAAAAAGGCTAAAATCTCTTCAATATGAAGAGGTTTCATAAACAACCCAGATTTCTAAAGCCAATATGGCTGCCTTGGATAGAAACACACCGATTGTCATGGTAAGACATACTTATTCTATTTTTTTCTTCTAATATCAATAAAGAATTAACCCCAACAGAAATACAGAGACTGTCTTTCAATAAACATGTTGCTGCAATGTTCAATATGTATCTACTTGTAATTTTATTAAGCCTGGTTACAAGGTGTATTGACTAGCGATTTCCATTGGCTTCTACGTTGGGAATGGATCATGGGTAAATTGGGTTTGATGTCTTTACCAGCAGCAAGTTCCAAACTCACAGGCTAGTAAAGTCAATTCAAGGAACAGCATTTGTACTTGTGTCGCAGTTTGTAAACCCATCCCTAAAATTGTCAAAGCTGGTAAAAAGCTTTCTTTGGTTTTCAGAAACTTGCAAATTAAGAAGAATTGAGTATTTGATCTCCTTTTCTTAGCCAAAATTTCTTAGAAAATAAAAACAGATTTAACATGCGCTAAATAGGTTTAAGTATTGTACGAGGTACAGAATGAACAATGATACATGTTGGTAAACCCCTGAGTTGTTGAAGGCATTTCATGGAAACATTAACAATTCTCAACTACACACTCAGAGCTAAAGTTCAGTTTCTGGTAAGGATTAAATGCAGGTTTGTATGTGATTGGCCTGGAATCTGTATTCACTGAAGTTGGAGTGCCAAACTTGGAGTTCATGTTATATTTTGCTCATTTTAACTGAACTCATCTACTCAAGTGGAGGCAACTATTTCACCCTTAAAAATCAATTCAGAAATCTGATAAATTCCTGCCTGGATAGGTTAAATGTTAAGCATCTGTTTTCATAGGGTCAATGGGAAACTTCATTTCATTTAGACATATAATAACATCAGTTAGATAATATAAATAGTCTGATCCTATCTGATCCTTTTTTTTTAGGATTTACTCCACTTTAAAACAAGCTGAACTAAAAGTTTCTTAAACAATTTTCACGCAGTTGTGTGTCCCTCCAGCCAGTAGACTTTTCAGCAGACGATAGATAAAATCTGATGCAAAACACTAATGAACGTGTTTCCTGGTGTTTTCTGCCCTCTTTTGTTCCACTAATTTAAACAAAATACAGACGCTGCATGTCTCTGACTTCAGCATTTGGTGGGCTTGGTCCACGTCCAGGGTCACTATTGTGACCGGTGGGATTAAATGGGTTAGAGATTTAGAAAATATCTCCTTTCTTAAAGTTTAAAGAGTTTTTGTCGAAGCTCTCTTTCTTTCTTTCTTCCACCCGAAATGATTTGGAAACACTGATGTGGTTTGAAAGGCCCTAAGATTCACAGAAGATGATCGAGCTGTCATGGTCTTTAACTCAGGGCTTTAAGTTACAAGGTTTAAATGTCACATATTCAAAGTTGAGCAACCCAGCGCTTAAAATGATCTGACTGGTCAGCTTGTTTTTTGTTTTGTTTTTTCCTGTACCATGCATAGTTGTGTGTTTGCTCAGCTTTCACTGACTCCGTGCGTATCTGTCCTGTCAAGTTCAGTGTTTCAGTGTTTCTCCTCATCTGACCGTGGTAACAGCCACACTAAGTGCCTTTCTTTTTTTATCCAACTATTTTTTTAAATAAAGAGTGAATTCTCAGATTTGATAAGTTACAATAACATACAAAACGCACCACAACCACAAATGATTCAACGATTAGTTTTTGGTGATTTATTTACTGGTTTTACACTTTTTTTATTACATTTTCTGTCAGAGGGTGCAAATCAAAAACATAAAAACATAAACGCATCAGTTGTACCTTCGTCACCTCGTTGCTTTTTTTCTTTCCGCTGTCATGTCACTCCAGGAGGACAACTCGGACCTGAAGTGTCAGCTCCACTTTGCCAAAGAGGAGTCGGCGCTGATGTGCAAGAAGCTGACCAAGTTGGTGAAGGACAGTGACGCCATGAAGGAAGAGCTGGCGAAGTATAGGTCGCTGTACGGAGATGTGAACACCTCGCTCACCGTGGAGGAGGTGAGAGGATTAGCCGCTACGGCTTAGAGGCCGTTACCTATTTATAAGTGAAATGTGTTAAATCGCAGTAAAGAATTCACCACTACTGCCTTTTAAAAACTCATGGTCTGATAAAAAGCCTGGTTAAAAGATTTTGTACTATAGGGGTAAATTAGGTTAAAAAAAAATCTCAAGCAGCATGTAATGTGTTTTTATACAGTTTTACAAAACAATAGTGGTACAGATTACGGATCAACGGGGGAAAAAAAGATCTTAAACGACCTATAGCTAAACAGTTTCGTGAGAAAAAGATGTGTCGACATCATTGAGGTTATCATTTGCTCTGTTTGACTTCTATCAGGTCGCTGACTCCCCGCACACGCGAGAAGCCGAGGTCAGAGTTCACCTGAAGCTAGTTGAGGAGGAGGCCAACCTGCTGAGTCGCCGCATCGTGGAGCTGGAGGTAGAGAACAGGGGACTCCGAGCAGAGATGGACGAAATGAAGGGCTCACAAGGTGAATGGACTTATAGCTCTCTACTGAACTGACCATGTCAGTAAACATTTTAGAAAAACATTTGATAGGAAGACCTAGAAAAAACCTGAAGAAGTTTTGCTGGGGCCCGCTCAGTTAGTGTGTATCATTGAGCACCATGATATTTGTTATTTAGCTTAGTTTATCTTAGCTCATTTGGTCTTAGATTGTGTTGTTTCTCCTAACGTTATCTACATTTAGCTTTGCTTACCTTGTATTGGTTTTGCTTAACTTTAATTCTTTTCGCGAAACTGGGTTGTAATGTATGTTTTCTATTCATTTTTTAAACAAACAATTGTGTCCCTATTTCTAGACGGCCCTCCAGAGCTTTCAGGTTTTGGTGTCGGTCCTGGGGGGCTTGGAGGGGGCGCGGTTCTTGGCGGAGGAGCCTCGTCCGAGAATGTCATGGAGCTCCAGAGGCACCTCCAGTTCGTGGAGGAGGAAGCTGAGCTGCTGAGAAGGTCTCTGATTGAGATGGAGGAACAGAACAAACTGCTGATGAATGAGATCAATTGCTACAAATCCGAACTCCCGTCCGCGTCGTCATCGCTGTCTCCCGAGTCGCTGATGTCCCTGACAGAAGGGCTGCTCAATGACAGCCACTCGCCACAGGACGGCGCTGTGCTTATAAGCACCGACACCCCAACGCCTGATGAGGAACTGAGACTGGCGAGGCTTCAGATGGGAGAGCTGAATGGGAAAGTGAAGAAACTGCAGTATGAGAACCGCGTGCTGTTGTCCAACCTGCAGCGCTGTGATCTCGCCTCCTATCAGGCTCCTTCCTCCTCCTCATTAAGACTGGCTTTAGAGACTGATGCAGAAGCAGGGGACTCAGCTGAGTGCATCCCTCTCAGGTACATCTAAATATGTCTCTTCTAACTCTTCTTTCAGCTTCATGGTATTATTATGAGTGTACTGTGTGTCTATAAGGGTAAAGCACTATTAACATACAATAATATGGTTCTAAACACTTTACACTGGTGTTTTTGTAAACGCAACACTAGGCAAATTTATTGTTAGAAATTATTTAATGATATATCCTGATTATCCTGTAATAAATATATTTTTAAACTGCTGCCGAATTAAGTTTGTAAAAACTTATCAAATTGATCAAGCGTTCATTTCCCATAAATATTGTTATGTGTTATATGAACAGCTATGCTGTATTTCACAGTAGCAGTCAGTAACCAGTCATAAACATTTGCCTTTTTTTATTACAATCTCTATCTTACACTAATATTTATGTTGCACCAACACCACCGAGCTGCCGTAACCTTTTGGATGACAAGCGTTTAGGAAACCTATTTTCAAAATACAAGAAAAACAGCATGAGCTTCCTAGAAGTTGTCTCAGTTACGTTTCAAGTCTGAGGGAAGGAAAAGCTCTCTGTGCACTGAACCGCCATCTTTAGAGTTCAGGGGGAGTCAAAATATGGTCCAATAAAAAGTATGTAGGTCTATAGTAACTGATGTGGCCACTCTCCTGGCATTTAAGACAAGGTTTATGTCAGACTGTTTTAAAGGATTGTGTATAAGCAGATTACATGACTAATCTTCCCACAAACAAATTTAAACTAACAGACTTAAACAACAGGGCTGATTACCCGAAGTGGAAGAGAGTGAAAGTTAGCATGTACAAGAACATGCAAAAAAGAGACAGCAGAGAATCATGTGGAGAGAAAACTTCCCTCACCGAAAATCTTCTCTCACCAAAATCTCCTCTCAAAGACTGATAAGAAGGTTGTCTGTGCATGTGCGCTTGCCAGCAGCGCGCCCTGATCATCTACTAGCCAAGATCTGCGAAACAAAGAGCTGACCCACACTCACATAGCAACACACACACAAAAAAGCGCTAAAATTCAATCTTTTAGGCTATTCATACAACTTTTTGTATTAAGTTTTCAGTATTCTGTATTTTCAATTCACCAAATGTCTTTGGGGAAAACAACATCAGCAGTCAAAAAAACAAAAAAACAAGGTCTCTCTGTTTCTTTATCAGCCCGCCGCATCGCAAAGAGCCGGTAGGTGGAGAGAACGATGCCGTCGAGATAGATGAACAGAAGGGGAAGATCGAGGACAACGCTGACGAAACCACTTCACCCTCCGGGTGCCTGGGGCAGAGGGACCCGGATGCATTGTTGGCCATGAGGGACCAGGCTCGTTTGGTTTCCACCGCTATACAGCTGCTGACCTCCCCTGAGTCCAACTGCCTGTCCTCCTCCTCTTCTCCTTCGTTGTACCACAAGGTCCACAGCAATGAGGCGGCAGAGCCGTGCGACCTGGAGAAACCTCAGCTTCACTGCAAGGTACACGTCCGCTGTTTGCTCTGCTTCTAAAGCCTGAAAATGTCACATGAAGCTGAGAATTTCAATGATAATTTCAATATGAAACCTTTTAATGGTTAAATGTATTCGTCACACCCCTTATATGATGATAAATATACTTTCTATTATCTCAGAACACTACCTGATGTTGCTTATTTCTGATCCCCAGATATCAGAGCTCTCTGATTTGGCAGACCGCCCTCTGGTCAGTGCTTTGACCAGCAGGCTTCAGGCCCTGCACACCCAGCTCCAGGCCTTTGTTGAGCAGGTGGACGGTCTGGGTAAACATCCACGCGGGGGGAGAGACTCCCAGGTGGAAGGGGAATCCCCTTCAGCATCACCTCGTACTTCTAACGCCGTCTCCGGAGATGGCCAGGGTCAGGAGATTAAATCGGAGGAAAAGGTAAAAGAAGAACAAGACGCTCAGTCCTCTCCATCACTCCTTACCCTTGTTTTGCTTTAATGTACTGTATTTTGTTCTAAAGTTTGGAAAGTTTTCAAGTATATATGTTAGTTTCTTTCCTGTTGGTCTGTTATTGTTTTGAGTCTTTAAACATCATTTCGGCCAACGACTCTCTCAGTCTCATTCAGTCATGCTTTCCCTTATTGGTTCCTTTGAACAGCGAAGAATCGATGTACACGACATGCTCAAATCTGCACTAACAGCCTGGCCATCCCAGTCGTTTAATTGGAGTCGCTGTTAATCCAAATGAATAATTCTATACACTTATTATGCAGTCTGAAAAAATGTGAATTATAAATCATGGGACGTGTTCGGTCAGATTTGAGCAGCCGGCGTATAAAAAAAACTCTGCATGCTGTGTTAATGCCACCCAACCTGTGCTTACATGCTGCTTGGGGCCTCAAATGGAGCCACAGAGAGGTTATGAAATGTCATTCAATCGTGTTAAGCAATTCCACTCCTAGTTTACACCGATTGTGCATCTGTATCCCTTCATCTTAGAAGTGAGAGATATATGTTTGGCTTTGAGTTTGGCATCGTGGGTCTTAGTTGGTTTCTTTCAACTGGTGGTTCTTGGTTTTTGTTGGGGTTTTTTTGTGTCGTGAGGATTGATCATCTCAATCCGCATCTATGAACAGAATTTAGGAACAACAGTCAAATGATCCAAGAAGCTAAAATAACCATAAGCTAATAGTTAATTGATGAGAGATATTTATCAGACCCCTTACCTGGAGGATTTAAACTCCAACAAAAATTTACATTTACCAGCCTTTTTATAGACTTTGTCTTTTCAGAGTGTAGTTTGACATTTGAAAATACGTAAAACATTTTTTTTTAAGTTAGGAAAGAAATCATTTAAATTCCAAAAGTATTATAGAGCTAAAGTTGAGGACCTTGAGGAACGTAATTTACTGCTTTAATAACAATAAAGTCATGTATTTGTTGATCAGATCTAATTCATTGTTTTTGGGGGAAAGTTTAATGAAATACTTATTATTAGTGACAATACTCCATTAGAGGCCATGTCCAACCCCTCCAATCTCTCCCCTTCCTCCCTCTCTTGTTCTTCCTGTCTGCGCGGGCTCCATATCCGATCGATTTCTGCACTTGGCTTCCTGTCTCCCTCCTTCCAAACCTCCTGTTCTCCCACTACTCACGCATGGCTCATTTTCATTCCTTCCTTCACCACTTGCTTCTGTCTGAACCCTTCGTACACTTTTAATCGCTTCACGTCACTCGTTTCTGTCTCTCCTCCGATATCTAATTGCTCCCCTCACCCTTCGCTCTGACCCCTCATCCTAACTGCCTTACTCCTTTCTCTTTCTCCTTCCATTCCTTCTTTTTTTCCTCCTTCTTTCTCTCCGTTCCCAACATCGTCTCTCATTTCCATTCGTACCATTTGTTGCACAACTCGGTTCTCTTCCATAAAAAATTCTCCTTCTCGCCCATCAGCCATTCATTCTACCCTCCATTGTCCTTTTCTTTCTTTTCTCCACACTTTCATATTCAGCGTTGACCAAGCTCTTCTTCCTCTACATCCTTTTCTTCGTCTTGTGAGGCCCATAAGTTGTGTTTTTTAATTAATTTTCTAGTTTTCTTAATGTCTCATTGATAAACACCATTTTGGTTGTATTGATTTTTCTTATTGTCGTGTTTTGTGTCATCATCATTTTTTTTTTCCTCCCAAAATTGTCTCCTCTCCCATCTGTACTTCTTTTCTCTTTGATTTTTTTTTTGTTTTTTTTGTTAATGTGTGTTTGTTTGTGTGTTTTCTTCTGTCTTTTCTTTTTTCTTCCTCTTCTTCATTAACTTGCCCATGCATGCAGCAGCCTGATTATAGGGACCAATCAGATCCAGGCGAGAAAGATGAGAGCAGCCAGTCCATCAACGGCCACATGCGAAACCAGGAAGCCAGCCAGATGGAAGAGGGGGAGAAGGAGACGGATCAGCACACGGTAAGCTCAATCATCAACAACACGGCAGGAAAAATACTCACGCTGGAAACCTGATGTGTCTGAATCGACGTATCCTTGGAAGAAAGCCAACCCGATTCCTCAACCCGGCTGCAGCCAAAAAAGTTTTATTGTCAACATTTGCACTCACAAAAAAATAAATTAACATTAATCTTTGACTGACTTAGTTCTTCCTTATGCTCCATCTTATCTTACAAACATATAGTAAAATCATTAAAAGGGGAAAGTGCACCTCGTTTGAGGAGTCTTTTGATTGTATCTGAAAGTGCCATAAAATGGCTGTCGGGGAAAAAGAAACCTCTACAGTAATTGGACGGGCTCCTGGTCCGCATGTCTGCTATTAGAATGACTAATGCTACGTTTGGGACTGGTGTAATACAACATAAAGTTACATGTTCTCTGAAAGTGTGGTTTGAAGGGAGTAAGCATGGTTTTTCATACGAAGTATCTGAAGTCAACTGTGGAAGATTGCTGGGATACAGTAAATTAGCAAAAATAATTTCAAAGATAAAGCTGTCAGCAGGTCTGCTCAAACAGAAAAACCTCTAGAGAGAGGAAGATGCTGCGCATATACCTGAGGCTACATGCAGAAATGACTTCTGTAGAGTTAAATGAGTAATTAGTCTGTGAAAAATGGATCTGTTGTATGAAAAAAAAAACTGCAAGTAGCTACAGCGCGCTCTAAGGCAATTTGAAAGTTCTTTCACTGAAATGCATAGTAAAAATATAAACTCTGAATAAAATGCCTAAAGCTTAAATTGTGTTTCTACAAGAAGCTTATCAGGGATCAAAAAGTTTGGATTGTTTGTAGGTAGCCTAAATCCATGTGACCCCTTTGAACCATGAAACGAAATTTGTCGCATAAATTGTAGGAAGTAGTTTGCTTTAAGACAGCGCAAAGGTTAGAGATTTTACATGAGGACAAAAAATAACCTACAAATAAATAAATATTTAAAATATTACGAAAAGACGTCAGTGTCAATAGTCATGGCCGAAGAGAGCTGAGCCATTAAAGCCTAGAGCTTTCACACAACTAAGAGAGTTTTGTCAAGATTTAAAGTGCTCTAAGCCACTGAAGCACTTCAGTTGGAGTTCATTTCAAATGGGACTTTTTTTATATCGTAATGAATTTTATAAAATCCAATTGATATTGTAAACATATAAACAATTTTTAGAAACCTTTTAAAAGGAATCATCAGCCTGGACGATATGGTTGAGATGCTGTGTCGGAATCACTTTATCAACAAGGTTTGCTAAACAAAATCAACAGCTACCAAACTTTTCAAGCAATGGCACCAAGAATAGCAGCAGACCGTTGTCCACGTGACCTTTTAATGCCGTGTTCCCACGGCAACCCAGGAGCTCCGTGCATCTGCAATTTCATCCACAAGTACGAGGGTGAATGTGTCGGGGAAGGAAAAAAGGAACCGAAAGAGACAGATAAGTGATGGACAAAGATAAATAGAACATGGCAAACAACCAGAAATTGGTTTTTAGTGCTTAACTTAAGGTTAAACCATGCAAGAGTAAATCTTGTCTGTCCATATCTCCAACACATTTTGGTATGACACCACAGATGTATTCTTCCACACAAATATTCCCTCTAACTCCATTAGCTTTCATTTTAATTTGGATTCAAATCTTATTATGTATGTAAACTCACCTATTTTATCAAAATGTCAGATTGCATGTTTTATTTTGTTATTTAAAAGGAGGTTTATCACAAAGTATTTGGCAATACAAATTTTGCTGCGATGATGTTTTTGCAATATGATATGATATGATATGTTATCTAACACAATCATTTACATCTACGTCAACTTAAACAAAAACGATTCAAATGTGGTTCGGCTGTTTTGTTTCTTACCTCTCACAGACAGCAGGCGTCCAAATAAACATTTCAAAATAAAGATGTAGCTTAAACACATTGTTGTGGATGAATATTTACGCTTTTTATTGATGCATTATTGATCATTAATCCTTTAAGTTTTGTTTGACCCTTTTTTTGGAATTCCTTCACATACACATATACATATACATTCATTGTCCCATTAGATTAACTCACATTGCATTTGTGGCTGGTTACTTGGTTTGGTTTGTAAAAGCTGTCAAAAGTTAATAGCTTCTTTTACCTTGGTTTGGTATATCTTGAACGAAAGCATCATTACCCATAGTTTGTAGCCTCTCCTTATTTTAACCTTTGTGTGATCTCATCTGAAGTCCTCCTAATCTCTAATTTTCTATGCCTAGATGACTAGAATTTGTGAATAAAAATAATATATTATCAGTATTTTTAATCGCTTTCTTCACCTTCCCACTTTTCTGCTCCAGAGAGTCGTTTTGCAATATAATTCAAAGCCATTTTTCCGGCTGTGAGCAGTGACACGGTGCTCTTGGTCGGGGGGTAATGGAGGCAGAGAGCGAGCCCAGGGTCGAGTACAAAAGGACATTCATGGTATAGTTGTAGTCGATAGATTGCTCTCACTCAGCAGCTAAATGAGCCATGGAAGAATGCTTGAGTACAAGTGGAGGCGTGTGTGAAGACTTACAGTAGAGTGGGACAGCTAAGGGCGAATTTTAAGGACGAGGCAGGAAATCCCTTTTCCTTAACCCAAACAGATCCACATTTGTCATTTTTTTGTAAACAACTCTTTCTTCTATCAGTTATTTACTTCTTCATTGTTTTTGCTTATTATTTCTCCTCTGTTTTATTTCCCTTCACTCATTTCCTTTTTTCTCCCCCTAGTGTGTCCAGCTCAGTGACCTGAAGGCACAGCTGTCCAGAGAAAAGGAGTCAGCACGAGGAAACCAGGAGGAGCTGGAGAAAGAGAAGCAGAACCACAAAGAAATCAGTCTCAGACTCTCACAGGTCAGTGTGAAGCAGCAATAGTTTAGTTTTCACTAAAATCTGTCTTTATTTTATTTATTCATTTTGTTGAACCAGTGTGTTTGTCTTAGTATGTTTTAATATTTCCAGAGTCTAGCTCTAGATTTTTTTCATTTATTCTCAAAAGTGAGCAGGATCTCAATGTGATTACAGTGCAGTTACACGTTAGTTTGCAGCATAGGTGCTAGAGGTCTATGCAAACATACTATTTCACTTCTTTTATCTTTTATTCGGATTTAACGTTGAGGACCAACACAAAGTGATAAGGGGATGCAAAGTTGTACTTTCCTTGGTTCTAGTGGCCTTTAATTACTGTTAGCTTGACAATAAAAAAGCAAGAGTGATGTGGAGGACATGCAAAAAATTTATTTCGTCTTTGAATCGAACCCACAGCCAAAAAAACCAAAAACGTATTTATTCGCAAGCAAGTGGCATTTCATAACCCGGGAACTTCTGACTGATTATGTTTCCGGCTCAGCTCCAGGAGGAACACCAGAAGGCCCTGCTCCGGCGAGACTTTCAGCTTCAGAGCCTCGGCCTCCAGGCTCGACTTCAGCAGAAGCTGTGGAGTCAAGAGAGGACTCTGCTTGTTCAAGAGTCCCAGCACCTGAAACAGGCCCTGCTGCTGCTCAGTCTAAAACTACGCTGCTTCCTCAAGCAGTGGAGGCTGGGCTGCAAGAAGGACGCAGAGGGCAAAGATGTTTTGGAGGTATGAGTATCCTCTCGAGAGAAGCAAAAGAGGCTATTTCAATTTGGCAACAGATTAATCAGAGAAATAAATATATGAATAATCATATGAAATATGAATCCAAGGCCTTTAAAGCGCCATCAAAATTGCATAATGGTTTATTTAATTTGAATAACTATCAAATATATATAAAGGAATATTATGTATCAGTGAATAATTATGGTTGAAGCACTATTGAAAAGTAATGCAGGTGAAACTGCACTTGCGTTTGCTCTTCAGATGAACAGCCTGAAGGATTTGTACTTGCTTTTGGAGGAGGAGAACAACCAGGCAGATAAGAGAGCTTCTGCAAACGCGCAGCCACTCAGCACAACTATAAAGGCAAGCAGACCAGCACGCACACAGACACCTAAATAAATGTCCTCGTAGTCTGCAGAGGACAAATATTGAACACATTTTTGAACCTTCCAATGAAGACTGCTCTCACAGTAAACACCTGCACTTTTTACCATACGTTCTCTAAACACTTATTAGATTTGTCTGTGTGTTGTTCCAGTCAAGTGCCGTGAGCAATACTTTGGCAGACTTAAAGGTTGCTCTGCAGGACCTGAGTGCAGAGTTGAGACAAGAGAGACAAGGCTCGCAGGAACTCACTCAGCAGTTCGCAAAGGCCAAAGCATCGTGGGAGGTGGAGAGAACCGAACTAAAGAGCCTCATCACACAGGTAACTGAGCTGCTCTGGACATCGCTATGGCAACTACAAAGCTTACTACGTTTGACCAGCATGAGTTGTGCAACCCACAATTTAATCTGGTTGATTAAACAATTAAAATTTTAGAATATGAAGAATTATGTCAATCGCTACGATTCTGACTGAAAGAGTGAACATTTTATTCTGACCCTGAGAAGGTTTCCGTCACAGTTCCTTAGTTTATATGTCTGAAAAACCCCTTTATACTACAGGCTTGGGGGACATGATTTTAAGAGCTCATCCCCCTTCTTTATTGTCTTTATCTCGCTGTCTGTCTTATAACAGCAGCTGAAGCTGTAACAGTTTTAATTATCTGCTTCTGGGATAGAATACACCCTGTGTGTAATTGAGCAGGAAAAGAATGAGAAACAAATTATAGCCGACAGCGAATTGTGTTAATGTTGGCGAATTTAAACAGACCTAATTGTACCATCCCATCTCTTTTTATTATACAAGCAATATATATATATATATATATATATATATATATATATATATATATATATATATATATATATATATATATAATTCTAATAGGAGAGCCACCTATCATCACACTGTGAGTTAACGACAGTTCAGTAAAAAATGACGGGAGAAAAAACAGGGGGATAATATCCATGAATACGGTCAGTGGAAGGATTTTCACTGCATTATCTTGGTCCCTGCAGCACACAAACCCAATAATGCTCACAGAGAGGCGTGCAAACACCGGCAGCCATCATTAATCATTGCCCTGATCCGAACTAGATTCAGGCCTCATCGTTGGCTGCAAGATCTTGTGATAGCCAGATGTAGATGAGAGCAGAAGTTTGGAGAGATAAGACCATTTTCCCTTTCCTTAAAGAAATCTCTTTAAAATTATCTATTTAATATAAGTTATTTTGTTTATGATTAGCAAAATTGTGTAAACCGAAACAAAAATAGTTCCAATATGTGTGTCAAGGTTTATTACTTCGTTCACACTGAAAGCATCTGGAGCGTCAAGAGCGTCCAGTTTACATTCAATGTCTATGTAAACGGGCGTCTAGGAGCGTCGAAAAATCTCGCAGCGCGTTACGTGCGTCCAGAGCAGGCGCCTGGAGGGCCTTAGGATCAGACGCGTTTTGAGCGTCAGACACATTTGACGCTCTAGACACCCAAAAAGCTCCAAAAGCACGAGTCGGGAAAATTGACCTTTTGCCACTGGACGCTTGAGCGTCAACCAATCAGACAGCGCATCTTATGTGACGTTGTGACAAATTTTTGGACCTGGCGGAAATCGTGAGCCTCGTCACCGCAGCTCCCAAAATAATGGGAAAATCTTCAAACTCAAAATGTTCCGTTAGTTACTGATATGGCGCCAAGGGATTACTTTAAAACTATGCACAGTACTGGAAATTCATGCTGTCTTAAACACCCCTGGGTTTTCCTGCCGTGTGAGCTCTCCCACTTAAATGTGCCTCCATGTGGGTGGTGCTCTGATCTAGATGCCACATTTGGAAGTAATCTCCATTCTGCCAACAATGCAAACTGTAAAGTATGCCATCCATTTGGCACGGTGCTGTGCGTGTGTCCGTTTTCATGGGTGTAGCCATACAACAATCAAGCGACCACACTAGTGCCAAGGCTTCCTGGCAGCACACAGCGGGTATTCCAGCTGTTGCTTCGCCGAACACGTCAACTCAATTTCAAACACTGTCCTTCCCGTCAGACAGCCTGACAGGAAATTATCTCCACTGTTCAACCTGACAAGCAAACGCGTTCGGGAGAACGCACAGCTGCATGCAGCACAAATGCAGCTTTCTCTCAGGCAGCTTTCTCTCAGGCCTGCGAGGGCCTCTGATGTTGCACTTGGACCAGATAACATGTTAATCAGTCATCCTGCCTGACTCTGGGCTTGTTACAAACACCTGCCGTCTCTGTAATGGCGAGCTGAGCAGCTGGAAGCTCTTATTACTTGTTCGTCACATCTGTTGCATTAACCTGACTCATGGTGGGAGGATGACATCTGCTTTATTAATTTGAAAATCAATTGCGCGTTTCTGGGCTGTTTGTTTGATGTGTGATGAAACACGTGCAGCCTAATCAAACAAACTAACAGACCCCCACATGTTTTATCTCTTTGTGGTTACATGTCGGCTTTTGAGAGCATTTTATGTTTGTTGTAGGAGAGCAATAAACAAGGTTTCACATCTACTGGGCATTGTGTTTAAAAAAGACACATCTCTGTTGTATTTTATGGTCTTATGGTTTTATGGTATTACCAGTACTTCCCATGGTGGTTCTGTTCTCCCAAATATTAACTTTGTATTATTACTACATTACTACTTAATACATCATCAATGCATCATAAGTAGAATGGTTATGTTTAAAACCCTACTTATATATATATATATATATATATATATATATATATATATATATATATATATATATATATATATATATATATATATATATATATATATATATA
>JAVLVB010000512.1:18639-58342 GCA_032876305.1 Orestias chungarensis | reverse complement strand
CGCTGCAAGCTGAAGTTCCCATATTTAACATGTAAGACTGAAAATAACTTCCAGTCCCTGTGTTTCTTCCTATAAGTTGCAATCTGTAAATCGGTAAAACAAAAGGACTTTCAGTTGTTTGGCTTTCTTTTTGTTTTTTGTTTGTTAAACATTTTCCCCTTTCTTAACCTCCTGCATTTAAGATCTGGTCTTTACTAATTTTGGGCCTATTTTTACTACATTCCAACCCTTTTTTTTTTTTATGTCATGTGGAATAAATTGAAAAATATAAGTCACGTTAATATTCTTGTATACTATGCGGTTTTACCTTGTTGTATTGTTTTAACATCCATAAATACAGATAGTTAAACAGGTAGTTGCAGATTTTTACCCAAACATCTCTAACCCACCCTTTAACACCTGGCAAACATTGAAACAACCTCCCTCTCACCACTTCTGCAGTGAACTAAGTTGAGTTGTGCGGCTCATTAGGCTGCGTTTGTCATTAATGGGAAATACTGGCTGACCGTAAGAGATGTGAGCCGGGCTTTCTCTGAGTGTGTTTCACTGCGATGGCCCGCCTGACAGTTTCATTAGTACCACACATAGACGGCGACGAGCCAGACAGCCAGACAGAAGCACGCCAATAGGATTGATGGGCCTGGGAGGTCCGGGTGCATGTGTGTGGGCATTCGTTTGTCAAGCTGATGTGTCGGTACTGTCAGCCGTGTCCATAGTGAGACACAGACACTGAGGGGAAAATGTAAAACCGCTCATAAATATTTGAAGGGATTCCACCTACAGGCTCTGCGACAGCAGGACAGAGAGGAGGGTGGGGGATAAGAAAGGGGGTGATGTGACTGAAAATAGCAGGGCAGAACTCTGCAGGGACAAGATACAGTGAAATAGGGTTAAATGGGAAGAAATGTCATAATAAGTGAGTCCAAAAAAGAAATAGAGAGAGAAATGGTCAAAAATTGCAGTATTTCCCCTTATGAAAGGCCGCAGTTAAAGGCTTCATTGAAAAAAAAGAGGGGGAGAATTGTCTTTAATACTTACTATTAATAAGATGCATGGTGTTCAATATTGGATCAAATCAGGCAATATTTTGCAAAGAGAGACAGTCATTGCTAACAACGACTGGAATCACTGAAATAGCACATGATGAGGTTTGTCTCACAAAAATGTTTTTATCGCTCACTTACTCTTTGATGACAAACTTCTTTTTCCTACGGTACATTGCAATTTACTTTATTAAACCATTTTTAATGCGATATGTACTTTTTGCTCTTAAAGTTTAACAAAACCAGGTTGTTATAATTGTGTTATTAAATAAACTATTAGCTGAAAAGATATAAAAAAAACTAAGTATTTTAAGGTCTCAAATTTAATACCTACATTATCAACATTGAAGTTGTGTCCAACTCTAAACTCATTCAGTATGCTGTATGGAAACCCCCTAGGGTAAAGCCGCACAAGTCAACCTAAATCACTTTAAACACTTAAGAAATTTGAAATTTTAAGTGACATTTCCAGAATTTTTTGTAGTTAATAAGGCTTGGAAAAGAATGTTAAATGAAATTGACTTAAATAATGATTAGGGGAGAATTAATTAGGCTTCAAAAGAGCCCTAAACATAAACTAAAGCTTAGCTTATTTTTTGTTGAAGATTATAAACGGAGAGAGTAAGACGAAACACTCGCTGGTGTTACATATGATGTCTGCAGAACTTTTCCAGTTTGCTTAATAAAGGGAAAATCCCGTTGTCGTAAGATGACTGAATAAATTTACTTGTTTTTACCTTTCAGTTTGAGAGCAAACTGGGCAAAACAGCAGCGTTGCCCCCCACTGACGCCCAGGACCCCCTCGACCTGAAGGTGGCTCTTAAGAAAGAACGTGAGGAACATCAGCACCTCCTCGCTGAGTCATACGCAGCTGTGATGGACTTAACCAAACAGGTAGAGTCATGTTTAAGCTTGAGTCTCTTAAAAACCTACAACGTCTTTAGCATTAAAGCTGGATGGCCTTATTTCAACTCTTACATGTTGTAATAACAGAAGTCCCTGGTGTGCTGATGGTGCACGGTGGCTTTAAAAGCATTCATACGCTTGAATTTTCCAAATTTCTCACATTGAATGTATTTTGACATATTTAATTCGGATTCTGTGTGAAAGATCAACACAAAGTATAAAACATAATGAAAAGCCACAATTGCAGCAGGTGTTTTTTTAATACAGCTCTGTTTGAGAAGTGGACTTGTTGCAAATCAGTTTTCTATCAGGGAAATTTTGATTTCTATCGACTATTAGTGACCTGTGTGTATATTCATCTTAGTATTAAAACAGCTAAACTCACAGGCCAGACATGGAACGCATCTACAGAGATCTATGGGAGCTGTAGAGGAGCTTTAGAGCTCCACAGCTCAATGCTGTGCATCTGTTGTCAGGTCAGGACAACTATTAATTTTGCTCTCAGGTCAGGTGAGATGCAGAACACCAACGTTGGCATACGCCGAATGCTGCTCTTAACACTGTGGTGGGAAACATGGTGCTGGCACCATTATGCGTTGGTATGCTGTTCAAAAGCAGTAACAAGAAATCCATATTATTTCCACTTATTCTGCTGTTTTTGGCTTGTCGGACCATCAGCTTCAGATCGGAGAAAGGAACTGGACCAGAGAGAAGCTGGAGCTGCTGGAGAGGTTCGGTCAGGAGCGAGCTCAGTTTGAACAGAGGCTGAGAGAGGCTACCACACAACAGGACAAGGTACGATGTCTGTTTGTTTTTTTATCTATCTAAGATATGTCAAGGAGTATCATAGATACCTTGGGTTCAGAGTGTGAGACTGTAAGATATTACAAATGATCACGCCACAGAAGTACATTTACTTTTAATCTTTATTTAGTTCATGCTCTATTTTCTTCTTAAACAGATGTTAATGCTATGATGTGAGTATTTGCCCGATTGTGCTTTTAAAGCTGTGCTCACCAGAAAAAACTTGGTTACTCATATCTGCTTTTTAAACCCCCCGTCTGTAAAATCCTCGACTGCTGCACCGTATCAGGGAGGGCTGATGGCGTGCAGCGACCTTCTGTAGGCTGTAAGGTTAAAGGGATTTTCTAGACACATAACTCAAACCCCAGAGGTGCATTTAAGGCCTGTCTGTCATCTTTGAGGATCTCAGCCTGCAGAGAATTCCCCCTCCTCGCACCCCGCTTCCTTTTTCCACATCCCCATCTGTCTCGTCATCTTTCTTCCTCCACTCTGCTGTTTTTATCCTGTTTCACTTCAGCCCTGCAAAGGAACACTGGGAGGAGATTCCGCCTGCCTTCTAGCAGAAACACACCTCTTAGCTATTGTACGGGCCACTCTAAAAGCAGCCTTATGGTGTTCTGCCATCCGCAGATCTTGTGCATGTCAAGTTCACTTGTATATAATGTGTTTGGACCTCTAAAAGCTATTTGGCATTCAGTTTTAGTGCGCCCAATGGATAACATGGTGTAATTATTGCTTCATTACACTTAAAAAGAACAAGGGCTATATATTATTACAAAACGTATTTATTTAATTACTGATTTTACCCATAACTACCTAATGTGGACAACTTGATGTACATGCTGTGTACTTAGCTTTCTGTTTATTCAGATAGTTTGGAATGAAGTGCATGCTGCTGATGGGGGGAAAGAGGAAAACATGTTCAGGGCGGCTCGGCACGGCATCTGCAGGTGTCCTTTTCTTCCACTCCTCTTCCTTCGTTCACAGGGGAAATTGCTTCTCAGCTTTGAATCTCACCTCGAGTGTAAAAGCCACGGACTCAGCATCACCATCTGTGCGTGTCTGTGTTTAACCTCAGTCTGCCACAGAGTGATTATAGTAGGCCCGAGATAGAATGCTTTAGAAGTGATGATGCGAAGACAGTGGTCCTTTTATTGTTGATTAGTTGCATTGAACAGATTATAAACCATTTCCTTTTAATTCTTTTCTATTCCCATCACAGTTGAAGCCTCCAGGTGGTGAATCCGCTGTGGATACGGCTGTTGTTAATGGATCAGCCTCACCCAGGTGAGCATTACATCAGTGCTTTAATCAAGATAAACACATTATCACATTTAACATAGACATTAATGAAAATATTTACAGAAGTATTAAAGTGAAAGAAAACACTAGAGCGACTTAAATTTAATGTGATTTAGCATAGCTTTAAATAAATTCAGATAATGTATTTTTTTTGCTTAATATTTGTTTGCACACTTTTCCACACGGTTAACATTTCTCAGGTTAATGACCCCAAACATACAGTCAAAGATGCTACCTAATTGGTTTTGAGGTATTTTGCAATACAAACGAAAAAACAAGCTCTGGCATGCTGCTGGTAAAGACGTTACCTTTTGCAGCTATACTTGCGGCAAATTGTCGTTCTATACGTATGAACTCAGGAGTCCTAAATAAATAAAGTCCTAAATACAAGTTCACTGCATAGTTTTCAGATTTTTTACAGAAGGTGAACTTTTACATAAAATCTAAGTAAAATAACTGCAGAATGTGGCTGTATTGTCGTGAAATATGGAAAACAGTATTGTAAATGTGTTATTTTAACAGCTGAATATAACCCTTTTTTTGTCTCTTTGGTTTTAAGTAAGATCAAATCCACATTGGATGACTCAAATGTTACAAAATCTGCCCAATTTGGTGTTCTGCCGCCTTTTACTGGAGCCGATTTTGGTGATGTAACCGTGAAGAACTGGACCAACCTAACCAATGAGGTTTGTAACACTTTTAAACATTTGCTGGTTTAACTGGTTTACTTTTAACCCCTCCCATTTCTCACATCATTCTAACTTATAGTGTTGGCTTTGAGTCACAATATCTATTGAATTGGTAATAATGTCTTCTGGTTTAGACCCCAGAGATCGTCGATACATGTAAAACCTGGGATGGTCCAAGCGGCTCCTCTGGCGGTTTCACAGCCTCTCAGATGGATCTGGATTTTGTGCAGAGGAGCTGCACTGCTCCAGACCGGACCGGCATCCGTATCTACTACAGTCCCCCGGCTGTGAGGCGTATGGAACACCAGAGAAAATACCATGAGCCTCTAGATTCTGATCACAGTGGCATTGTGAGCTCATCTCTAAACCAGAATGATGCAGGGGGCGGCGTAGTTTCGCTTAATGCTCTTGATGTCCAGCACCAAAACCCTGCCCCATCTTTTACTTCTTTGTCTTCTTATGAGCAGTGGCTCAGCTCGCTGTCCCAGCAGCATCGTGAGCTGCTGGAGAACAGAAGCAGCATCATCTCTACTTCTATGCCGAGTGTATTTAGCAGCTGCGTTAGCAGTGGCTCGGCTAACAGGGTGGTTGACGGGATGACGTCCAGTTCTCCCTTCCACGACCTTGAGATCGGAGACATTTCTGCAAACTTAAGCGATGACATGAAGGAAATGACTAACTGTGTCCGTCAAGCTATTCGCTCTTCTTCTCTGGAGAGGAAATCCAGCAAGGAGCTTGGTAATCAGGTACCACTTTTCATTTATTCATATATTTTATCTTAATTAGCCAGCAAGGTGTCAGTATTCTAATCACAAACTCATTTCCATTGGTAGAAGAAAACTTAACAGTCCTAAGCATTATGTCCGTTCCTTCGTCCAGCCCGTTGGCGTGTCCACCAAGTCCACCCAGACTGTAGCTCAGAGTGTCAGCGTCGGGGTGCAGACAGAGAGCCTTCCCAGCAGCAGGGCGACAGGGTTGCACTCCAAAGCCTGGTCACCCCGACCGTCACCAACGACCGCTTCCTCGTTGGCATCCGCCCGAACTCGGCAGATCTCTACGTCTCTTGATAAAGTGCACAGCCGAATTGAGAGGGCGTGCTGTTCACCCAAGTATGGATCACCTAAGCTACAGCGAAGAGTGTCGTCTGGTAAAAAACCTGTTAGCACTGCTCTCTGAAAACAGTATGTTGAAATATTGGAATGTTTAGAAGAATGAATGGGCAAACATGTGCTTTCAGGCTCCACCTCCAGACTCGATGGGGCGTCCTCCAGCAAGGACCGCAGCATGTGGAGTTTACCTCAGAGGCCGATCGGTGGGACTGGTGGCTCTGCTTGGGCCCGCTCAACAACGACCAGGGACAGCCCCGTCCTGAACGCCCTCACTGACGGCCTCTCCAGCCTGTTTAGCGTGGTGGAGCACTCTGGCAGCACAGAGTCGCTCTGGAGGAGTGAGATAGGTGAGATGCAGCTGCTGGGGAGATGGAGCTGATGACGAAATATAAAACAAATTTAACCGTTTTCTTTAACTTTTTAGAGGTAGATCAATAGTAAAGTTGCAAAATAACATGTTTGATGCTAAAGAAAAAGTTGTAATTATCTTAAAACTGCAATAAATTTTAGGTAATCCTGCAAGTAATAATCCAACCTGTAATCCCTGCTCTGCTGTAGGGTGTAGCCAGACTGCCAGCCCGGCCCGGCACCCTCCCGCTGCAGGAAAACCCTCCGGTACTGCCGTTTGTGGATCTGACCCTAACCCTCAGCGGTATGGAGGGCTGGTGCAGGAGTTCTTCAGAAACGTCTGCAGCAGCCACGGCCCGGGTGGCGTCCCGCTGACCGCGGACAGAGTGCAAAAAGACTCCCTCGGCATCCTGGGAGGCGTGGGTGCCTTGGGCGGTTTGAACGGCGTAGACGAACCCACGGTTGGAGGGGCCGCTGCCTTGGTGGGATTGAGCGGAGGCAGCGACAGCGTGACCAGGATTGTTAATAAGAGGTTCATGAGGCAGACAGCTGGGGATGAGATGATCAGCATTATGGGAGGAGGAAAGGAAGCCATGAGTAACACCCTGGCTGCAGGAGCAGAGGTAATTTATTTATGTTTTGTTTGTTGAATCTACATGGCTGTTTGTGGTGTTTTGCTTAAAGTTGCTTAAACCTTTTTGCATTTTATCATACCACGAAAAGCTAAAAACTATTATAATGGGACTTTAAATATAAGCCTCCTTTAATCCCATACCCCTAAATAAAGCCTTGTTTGATTAAACCCAAGCAAACAGCATCATGAAAACCAAGGAGCACAGCAGACAGGACAGACATTGTCTTAAAATCTCTATTCTGAAAATAGTAGGATTATGGTGCAGATGTAAACCTACCAGGACATGGCCTGACCTTCCAGGCACACCAGAGCATTAGTTAGAGAGCCAGTCAAAGATCAATATTTGAACAGAGCTGCAGTGTTAGAAGCTGCAAAAACGCCCGTAAGGGAAAGACAGAGGTTTGTCTTCCAACAGGACAATGACACTAAACATGCAAATTTACTAAGAAAATTGGGCAAAAGCTTCTAAATATGCAAAGCTGGTAAAGAGACCCTAAGACACGTAGCTAGAATTGCAGAAACTGTTTATCAACTAAAACAGATTGAAGTTTGTGGTTATAAGATAACAAAATGTGGAATGGTTAAATGCGTACAAATACTTTTCTAAGGAACATTTACGAAAGTGCGATGAAAGGTGGGCCAAACGTGACACTCTGTTTTTCAGGAAGCGCCGTGTGATTGCGCTGCCCAGTCCGCCTGCTTTGTCCGAGCAGCTGCGCGCCACTGCAAGCACCTCCTGCAGGAGCCTCCGGGTGGAGCCGAGGAGAAGGGAGAAGGCTGCGACGAGTGACGTGGCTTCCAGCGGCCCCCACGGCAGAGACATGAAGACGCACACAGGGAAAATTCACCTCTCCACGAACACCACTGCCTTGGAAACGTTTCCCCGCATCTCCCAGAGCACCGAATGCACACAAACACCCACTAGAACCTGCCACACAGACCCACTGCCAAACACGACGCAGAGTCAGCACACAGCACGGACTGTCCTCACAGAGCTACTACCGCCTTCTACACGGTCACACATAGAACCCAGGCAACGCCACTCCTGTTCGTAGAAGCGCAGCCGCTGCCAGGAACGCCACCCCGGCATCCCCAACCTACCAGCAGGACAGAAACCGGAAACCCTCATGCATTTCTAACAACAAACAGCACGCTTACATGATGATGTCAGGACTGAATCTACCACACACAACCTCCAACTAACAGGATAATAGGTACTACAATCAGTCAGCTAATTTTAACATTTTACATTCACCACTACATACCAAAATGTTGCCACCACACTTTTTAATAAGCAGTTAGTTCAAAGATTATGTGTTACCTTGGGATATGTGAAACAAGGACATAAGGTGGAGCTCAAAAAAGTTTTTTTTTTTATAAAATTTTTTTTTTTTATCATTGGGATTTTTGGTCTGAATTAACAAATATGTAAATCAAAATACAACGAAAGGCTCTGAAGATTTCATAGTGTTGGAGAAATATGCAGGGCTGGATTGCTTTGCATAATTAACTTCACAAATAAAATAAAAAAACGCCACATCTTAATGAAACAAACTAGAATTTCCTATATTAATTTTATTAATATAGGATTGACCAAATTAGAACTGGGGACCTGATGGCTAAAAATTGTAAAACATGTGTTGCTAATTTTGTAAGCATCTTGTAAGCATTCCTGGAGAGCTAATAAATGTCTAGAGCAGTACACCCTTTTGCTGAACAGTGTTGACATATAATGACAAAAAGAGGATATATTAAAGCCATGACTTTGACCTCGATTGATAGAAACGATACGTTCTCTTTTTTTTCACAGGTTGATATAGAATTGTATAGATGTTGCCTTAAACATTTGAGCAACAATCTGATGAACACATAACTTCTGTGTGCTACCTTGAGGTGGATTCTGCTGTTACATACTCTGGGAAGCCTGACTTTAAACTGGCCTCCCTACTGTTAAGCTAATGGAGCTTTGGATAGAAATGAAAAATGTTTTTTTATGACTATTTATTTATTATGTTGGGTTTTTCAGACTATCCAAGCATTTTCTTTTTCTTTTTTGGAAGCACAAGATGCAAATGAAACGCATTCCCGTTACTAGATGAATTTGGATAAACCTATCCCACTGTATCTCTGGCTGCATGTTAATTATAATGTTCCTGCTGGAAAGAGAAGCTGGACGCCATTCTTAAGTCTTTTAAAGCCTCTAAAAGTTGTTTTTGTTTTCAGGATTTCCCTGTATTTAACTCCCTCCATGTGGCCAATATCTGTAACCAGCTTCTAGTCTTAGATGTTAAAAAGCAGCCCCTCAGCATGGTGCTGCCATCTCTTTTTTTGGACTGTGTTTAGTTGCTAGATGGTATGTTACAATGTTTTTTCTTTAAATGTATTATTTTTCTTCGACTTCAGTTATTCACAACTTAGTGTTGATTAAAGTTTAAATAATGTTAGATTGATATTAATATTTTGCAAGGCATTTTACTCAGTGATTTAATAATTAAGATAGGGTCCAAAATCAAAATAAAAGATTAATCATAGCCAGGCATTACCTTCTGGTTTTCTTACTCCTTAACTATATTAAACTTTTCGAATTGGTTTTTAAAATTTTGCCAGTCATTGCTGCCTTTAAGCATTTTGAAAATGTAGCTAAAACAGAATTTTTGAAACAGTGTCCTTCAATTTTTTTAATATGTAAGCCACTTGAAGTTAAATCATTTAAAATAGATCATTAAATTCATTTCCTTTACAAATAAATACGTTTTTGTTAAGCTGAAATACTAAGTTGTCTATAAGATTGAATGTAGAACGTTGTGTCCCTGTAAATAATAGGCTGTAGAAACCAACTCAAACGCAACTGCAAATACATAATTAATCATTGCGCAAAAATGTAAAATTTTACATTGGGCAAATGCAAAACTATATTTTTAAGGATTTAAAAAAAAAATACTTTCATTAAATTACCTTGCCACGTCCTTTTTTTTTCTTTTCTTTTTTAGCTATTTTCTATTCAAGGAGCCTGTTTGATTAATAATATTTTTAAGGTGACATGAAAACTGGAGTCTCTAAATCCCAACCACAATCAAACCAGGCACGTTGTGACAATTTATAAAAAAAAGAGTAACAACGTTATATATCTGCCATTGTAAGATACTAGGTAAAGTTTCTAAAAAGTTACTTATTTTACTTTTTAATTAATGTTCTCCTGACCTTTTATTACACCTGTGATTTTTATCGTGGTGCAAGTTGGTGTACAGTCTGCTGTGGGCTTGTTGTCCTTTAACAGGGACTCTACCCATCTTGTGTTTGCGCACAGCCTAATGACTCAGCAGTTCAGAAGTAGGGCGATACAGAAACAGTAGATGTACTTAAATAACACGCTGAGGAAAACCCACAGTCTCTGTGCTGCTGTCTGTCTCTGTTTTCGTCCCCATTTTTGGTACAAAGCAACAGCATGAAAACCAGCCGCTTCCTCACAAGCTACTGACCTCAATGCAATGCGACTAGACCGTCTGATTTCTCGGTCATAATTATATGGCTCTAACAAAGAAGTTTGAATAGTTTACCAGTTAGGTCATGTTTCAAGATTTCTGAAAAAAATATATATTTTACTATTACCTTTCATATTTCTCTTTAATAGATTTTTTTTAAAGCATATTGACCTACACAAAAATATTATCTAAAGCTATAAGTTAAACCAGAATCAAATGATCTATGCTTATTCAACAAAAAAAACACAATAAATATTTTTATTATTATTATTTTAATTTTCAATTAAGCCACGGAAGCATTTTTCGGAAACTTAGTAGTTTTGTTGCAAAACTCCAAAGTTTGATTTTCCAACAAGCCAACACACGTTTAACTTATTAGTTGTATTTACCGCTGTTATAGCGTTTTTACTTTGTTGTTAGTCTTAGCCTAAAGCTAGATGTTTACAGAAATGTAATTATAAATTAAATTATACAACGGTGGTCATTTGAAATATATGCCAATTACAGCTAATTACAAGCAAGTTTTATAAGTTTTACCAACACGGACCTTTAATAATCCAACGCTTTTATGACATACAAAGCAGTTGGCATAGTAACAAGATGGCCCCAACTCATAGCATGTTGTTAAACCACCTGTGAACAGTAGATGTGCATTTTTGTCAAAATTGTACGCTTGTAGTAAAAAGCCTACAACAGGACGCACATTACAGAATGTAAGACAAAGATTTTTGGCTCTAACCACCGTCTAAAAAGATTATTCGCACAATTTCCTTTATCAGAGTACAAATAACCGTAGCTGATTAGTGTCACATTTTAGACGTACTGGAGATTTTAAAGCAATGCGTTAATAATTGAAGTCCAAAGCTGTTAAAGCTGTGGAAACAACATAACGGGGTTGTGTTTAAAGCCTCAGTATGATAAGCTTCACACACAGTAAATCAATGAGCAGCCCACTAAACATGGCAGGGATTACTGTTTGTTTTTGTTTTTTTAATTCTAAATATAAAGATATTTTTAAATCTGATTCTTATACTATAATTATTCAAATGTTATTACAGACTGCTCGCATGAAGCCACAGGTAAACAGTTTACAAGATTTGTTCTACCTCTTAGACTGTACAACAAAATGAAATTCATGTAAATCTGCCACAAAACCTCTTCAGTTCAAACCCATGCAGCACACCTGGATGTTATTTTCAACATCTTTCTATCTACGAAAAGGTCGCTTTAGTGCCTTGCCTCTATAAAAGTGTCTTGTTTTTACTAAAACCTTTTCCTTATTCAGCACCACACAATTTTAGATTGCCTGTAACTACATTTCAGTTTAAATGTAATCTGGGATTTCACTTCCCTTTTAGTCTTATATTCAGTTGATGAGGGATTTATGACATATTAGCTAAAGTGCTCCCTTAGATAGAACGATTATGTGTTGTCAAATCAGGAATGCTAAAACATTTTCTATGAATGTCTTCACACTGGTGTTTATTTAATTGTGAGGAGAAAGGGCCTAAATTTTACATGGTATCAAAATATGAAGAATCAGTCTGAGAAAAGTTGAATAATGTTTAATTGTTGGTGTCCGTTTTTTGAAGAAATATGCAAAAATGCTTGACACAGTCAAAAACTGACAGATTGGTATGCGTAATTTAAAATAAGTGATCATCAGCATCGCTTCCATCAACAAACACATGTGACATGTCTCACAACTTCACCAGCCAATGACTTTCTTAAAGACTGTGGGGCATCAGCCATCACTCTTGTACCCACTTTTGTGTAAATTTAGTAAGGCAACATGAATATTTCCATCTTTTTATTAATGTTTCCATACCATTAATTAGAACATTACATGCTGGGATAATGTAAGAAAAAAAAAATATCTTAACTGTTCAAAATGGTAGCTAAACTATTACCTTGTACATTAGACAGCTTGTATATTCGCTTTATTATACTGTTATCTCTTTTTTAGCAGTGCTTGATTATCAAAAGGAGGATGCAATGAAAGCTAATCGCCCTCTGTTGTAAAATTGAAAAGAAAGAAAAACAGATTTGTACTTTGCCGTTTTGTTTCTTTGAGAAAAGCTGAATGTCAACAGCGGATCTGACTTGGGATGCTGTGGAAATATGTAGCTCTCTGCCTTTTTAGATCACACTTGAGCATCTTCTCTGTACATAGTTACATTAAAAAAAGACTGAAGGAAACAATAATAACAAAAGAACACTAAGCGAAAATTACAAGATTGTGGAAGAAACACGTCCAAAGTGGATTTCTTGAATACGTCCGGGTATATTTGTTTCTGCGATCATGGTAGCCTGTAGAATAAGATAAAACTGCCTCCTGTTTGTCAAAGAAGTCACAATTAAACGTGTCATGGATTTTAACGGGGTTCTCTTGTCTTGGTCTTTTATCCGTTCTGCTTTGGATCAGACCTATGTTTTCCTGGGAAATGCAACACATTACAAGTCACATGTGACAAAATAATAGCTAGCCGAAATCACTGCTCACACAGTTCTTATTATGGATTCAGCCTCTGTGCCGTTATCATGGTGTAACAACACCCCTTTTAGGAACAGTACAGGTCTTTTCAATGAGTTACTTCATCATGTTAAATTTCCTTATTGTAGCGTTTGTCAAGTCTTTAGTTTAATCTTCTGTCCTTTATGTTAAGGGAATAAAAACAACAATCCTATTTACAGATACTGAGCCAACACAAGGAAACAGGGACGGAATTTCCTGTTTTGACTTAAAAATTGCAAGGAACATGAGTATTCATTTCGCCTATTTGGCTGCACACTCAACCTGAAGAATCACGCTGTTGCGTCATGATGAAATACATAAATACATTATACTTTAAAAGCCACGCGTCCTCTTAGAGGAAAGAACGGATGTTTTCATTTTCCTCCCGCTCCTACGTCTGGTAAATCTCTTTCTTTTTCCAGTTGTTCTCCCTCAGCCTCAGTTCACTGTTTGGTTTTTATTTAAAAAATTACTTACTGTGTAAAAAGTAGAAAATCCAGTGTATTTTCACAACACATTAATATTCAAAATAGATTTAAAGACTCGATGAAATTTCACTAATGTGAAGAACTTTTAAAAAATGAAGAAACAAGTCTAACACCATGAGGTACTTTATGTACGAGTCTCTACTTAAATGTTGGGATGGGGTTTTAAACATTTGTAAACTGGAGAAAACCTCAGGGATACTAAGATTGATAGCATATGATTCAGACTTTTTGCCAAATACCCCAGATCACAGATTTAAAACTTGGATCTCAAGGGGTCTGACTTCATATTATTCTTTCATCCACAAGCTGTTCATGAGCTTTGAGGAACTTAAAGAAAAAATGGTCTTAATCAAGATGCTATTTGGGAAAACAGCGAAATAGGATTCATACATACCTTCTTAAGTCTACTAAAATTTCGATTTCCACGAACAATATAATATCCAAGTTGTTTAAAGCGATCCAGTTAAGTAAAGAAAAGGGCACAGAATACATCAAGAAAAGAAAGGAGACTGAGAGCAATCTGATTATAACAATGGAAAAATGGGAAAGGATTTGTCATCTTCAGTGGAAGACCATAGGCTCTAATACATGGCGAGAGTCTGGATGGAAGAGTATTGTGAGGTTTTTGACCACACCTGTTCAAAAAAGACACCAAGGGAGTGGGGATTCTTGCTGGAGGCTCTGTGGCTCCTCAGGGGCCAACCACTATCACATTTTCTGGGATTGTAGCATTCTTAGAACATATTGGTCACAGATCTGCAACCATATAAATTATGTTTACGGCTCTAAATTGTCACTAACATTTGAATGTTTATTTTTGGGAGATGTTAATTTTAAGAATTGGAGAAAAGAGGATAAAAAACTATTGATGATCCTATTATTAGCATGTAAAAAAGCCATCACAAGGAAATGGTTAAAGGGACACCCTCCCTCGGTGGATGAGTGGATAGAAATAATCCACAATATCTATGTGATGGAAAAACTGTCCTCTATCATTCAGAACCAAAGAGACAATTTTTACGAACATGGACAAAACAGACAGAATATGTGAAATGTACAAGATCGGACTTTACTTGAGAAGTAAAATCACTGTATATTTGTATTTCATTATCTGACCAAGTGTAATGGCACTCTTCCCCATTACGTGTTTCTCTGTTTTGTAAATTTAAGAAACTGAAGCACAAAGCAGGAAGTGTCATGATGTGGGAATATTTTCCTTCAACTGGACCTGGTCAGCTCACCATTATGGAATCTACTATGAATTAAACATGAGAACATGTTTTTTGAGTAGGTTAAATTTTCCTTAAAGCAATGTTAGACAATGTTTACAAGAGCCATCTCACAAAAGTTGTGTTAAACAGGAGGGAACAGAAGCTACTAGGGGGCTAGGAATGTCCCAAATATTTCCTTCTATTGCTTACAGTTGGCTTTTAAGGTGATAATTAGTATCACTGGGATTAGATTTATTTCTGTTGATTGGTGTTTATTTCTGTTTACTAATCATAGTATGTCCTATTTTTTCCCCTTCCTCCCGCTCAGGTTTGTCTCTCAACTTCCCTCAATCTCTCTGCTTGCTCTCCTTTCACCTGTTCTCTATTTTTTGTGTTTTCTCTGCCTGCTCTACTCCTCCAGCTGCTCCTCATTTTACTATAAATCAATCCCTGTATTTATACATTTCGTTTCGCTGTTTCGCTGCCAGGTTCTTCTAACACTAAAAATCGAATGGAATAACCCCCACACACAAAAAATTAATGATACAGTCCAAGCTACTGTTTAATGCCATTCGACAATTACATGGTGTACAGTCAGCAAAAACAATGTCTCCATAAAGATTAAAACAAAACAGAAATAGAATATACTTGATTTAAAAGAATCTAATATAAATATTAACCAAATAAATGTATTTTCTTTGGTGTATATCCTTACTGCTTGTAAACAATGTTGTGACTTTTTTTCAGGAGTTTGTTGTTTAATAACAATATGGTGTCCTACTGTTATGCTTTTTCTTCAACCGCAAAAATTCAAAAAAGAAAAACCAACTCGACTCAGAGCGCATTACTAGTTAAACACATATCGATTTTTCTTGTTTTCTGACTTTCCTGCTTCAGTTAATCCTTTCTTATTCTTCAGTCCACAGTTTCGCTGAGCTCAAATTCCCAGAATAAGAGTGAAACAGGAAAGCAGCTTTAGCTATCAGGACTGTTTGATTCGCCGTCAGATCTGTTCTGGAGCTGTAAATTAATTCTCAGTTGCTATTTGCAGGTTTGTTTGTTTTTAATAACTTCTAGCTCAAACCCTAGCTATACAGACTTGAGCATATATATTAGTGTGTGTGTCTGTGTGTGTGTGTGTGTGTGTGTGTGTGTGTGTGTGTGTAGTCTCAACTTTATGACTTGAAGCAATTAACTAAAAGACTAATGGATGCAGCCAGTTTTTTTTGTTTTTTTTTGATTGAAACCTGTTTCACCAGTTATTGTAATGAACTGAACCCTGAATTAAAATTGAAATGTACGTTGTTGACTTTGCACCTCTAAAAGATATGACGTTGGTTGTGAAATTGTGGTGCTAAATAAAACCACTCACGATCAAGCCTCCCCTGCGTGGACACACCTTTAAAGGTCAGCCAAGCAGTTTGGCTGAGGTCGCTCACAGAAAGGAAGGGAGGGATTTCCTTCTCATGAAAACGCTCACGAAACAATTAGCTCTGATTAAAAAAAACAATAAAAAAAAAACACCTTATCTCTTAACATCAACAAGCTTTTGCTGCCTGTGACACTCGGCGGTTTTGAAGTATAAACCTATTCAAAACAACAGCAGGAGTTAAACTCCTGACATTTTCTTATCTTTCATATATAATCTATAGCTGTGGATGTATAGCTTTAGCTTTTATTAATCATATACCAATGGCGTGTTGAGGTAAACTATGATTGTCTGTTTCGTTTGTGCTTCTTTAATGGTTGTGAGAAATAGGGAGGATAAAAACCAGGTGTCTGCCTTGTATCTACTCTTTGTGCAACAGTGGCTCAGGAGGCCAGAACCTGTCCTGTAACCATCGAGTTCAAACCTCAGCTTTGTCCGTCCCAGTCGTTGGTTCTTGGGCAAGACATTTCATCAGCCTTGCCTGCTGGATGTGGTCGGTTTTATGTCAGCCTCGCTTCTGTCAGTTCCATGGAAGCAGTGACGCTTTCCATCATCTGTGGGTAAATGCTCAAGTTTAGTTAGAAGCGCTTTGGAGTCGTCTGAAAATGCTAATTTGCACTTACAGGGATTAGCTGCTTTAGGCTTTTAAGCAGATAGACTCCTGATGCTTTTTACATAAACTCATTTACATATCAGCGCTTGATGGATCCTTTTTAACATTTTTTCTTTCAGGACCAACCAGGAGTGTTTGTTGCCAAAAAGAAAAAATGTTGGTCCCATATTTGCACAGTTCCAATTAAAGTCCCAGTAACCAATTTTGAAAATCCACATGGTAACGTTTGGTGTTGTAAGATTTTTTATTTTTGCTATGTCTCTCAGGGGAACAACTATAATAATAGTTGGTTTAACAACTGCTGAAGGATACAGGGCTCTCACTAATTCTTCTTTAAACCATTTCAATTTTTTTTTTACCGCTTTAGCTATACAAATGGGCAAGATAAGGCGAGTAGTTTTTCTCTGGCTCATTATACTAGCATCTATCAGCATTTCTGCTTTCCGGTCCACTTTGAAATGTGGCCAAGAGAAATTTGCTTTGGAGTCATGCAATTCTTAGTTGAAGAACAGGATGATGGTTATTATGAATCTCAATCACAGTTCCCTTGACAATCATGTAAATTCCCCCCCAAAGTTTTTTTTCTTAATTAATTTTAATTGCATAAAATCTATTTATTTTTTCAAGTGAATGAATTCAAAAAATTAAAGGCAAAATAATTTCAATGTGTAAGATTTTTCCTTACTCTTCAAGTTCATGTAATTAAATTTCAAATACACAAAGCTGAAAAATAGTGTTTCTGTATATTTTATAGTTTCTACTGCCATCTGCTGGCTGTTTTGATGAAGTTTTCAACTCTGTGTGGAGGTCGGTAATGGGCTCCAATTTTACCTCATCATAAACATGTGATTGTTACACGATTTTAAGCAGTAAAAACTGTTATTGTTATTGTTATTATTATTATTATTATTGTTTCGATTACAATTTTTAAAAATGTCTCTGCGATGCACTTAAAAATGTCTTTAAATGCATTTATTTTTAGTCAAATAAGAATATTTACAGTTTAGGGACCATCATGCCATTTTTGACATGCTAAAATAAGGCAACACCATTTGATGCATTGATTGTATTAAAGTCTAATTCTAGTCTATGTTTGTCTTTGTATTAAAAGCTGCCTTCTAAAAGCCTAACTAGGGACTATTAGTCTTTCACAAGAAGGCCTATTGACAGTTTCTTTTAAATGCAACCTTTGTTTTATGAGTTTCCTTTACTCCAAACGATTTAGATAAACAGTTTTTCACAGCTGAAGCTGAATTCCCTGGATGGGCTTTCGAGTTGACTTCAGAGTATTTTGACATGTTATTCCAGTAAAAAACCTTTAACCACCATATCCAGAAAGAAAAGCTTAACAACATGAGTCAGTCTCTGTGTAATTAAGGTATACAATGTGTCTAAATTAGGTAACTGCATAATTAACTTTTCAATGACATTCTAAGTAATTTAATGTGAAATAGAAAGAAAGGTGACCCTTTAGGTATACCACAAGAAATCTGATCTATATATAAAAAAACTGTGATTGTTAGCCAATACAAATTAAACCATGTCTGTGTTTCCCAAAAAAAGAAAAAAAACAGTTAAAAGTGATTGCTCTGATTTGGTACTATATAACCCATGATGCATCTGTTCGATAGCTTGCTTGCAGTGCAGTAGGTAAATAGAGGAAAATGTAGAATTGTCATTGTCATTTTATGAAGCTAAGAAATAATGACTTCAGTTTTTTTTGTGTGAAATCAGTGCATTCAATTGAGGCACGTATAACAATAATATTTTTCTTACTGTCAGCTATTCTCAGTGCTACTCTGGGCTACTTTCTATACTGCATCCATGTGGAGCTGTAGTTGTGTACATGGTTATTAATGTCCGTATCTAGCTTCTTTTATGTTTGTGAAAACCACATAAAAACACACCCATACTACCATCTGTTCCCTCATCATCCCCATGGTACCTGCTTCTATTAAATCCTCAAATAACTTCTTAATCCATGACTCCGTTGATAAGCAATCCACAGCAAGTGCGTGTTAGACGTGCACATTCCTGTACACCAACAACAAATGTACACTTCTTCTCCAACGCTGTATAAACGGCAAAGAGAGTTTATTTACAATTTGTCATTTTTTTTATCAAACATAAAATTTATTGAATCACAACAATCACAATGAATGTATCTAACACAAGTATCGAACTGTCATTTTATCTCATGCGCTGAGGGAGTCCATGAGTAAATTGTAGAGAGTTAGAAAAAAGAAAAAAAGCGGGGTGATTTAAAAAAAATGGCAGCGGGTTAAAAGCTACATAAAGCTACTGTCTGTCAGGTTTAGAGGGGAAAAGCGACTAAAAAGGTTAAATGTTCATCAGTATAAGATTCTTTCCAACAGTTCGCATTTAACACAAGCCAGTTTTTCTTTTTCTGCTGGAGCACGGGGTCAAGGAAGACCACGTTGTGCTCCCACAGGTCCTTGGTAAAAGGCTGCATCAGAACAGCAGAACGATCTATTGCACTCTAAAAAAAATAAATAACATCAAAATCAAAAACGCAGACATTAACCATTAGTGTCATGCATCTCTAGTCACAGTTTTCCACTTTAAACACAGTCCGAACTACTTCTTAATTGATAAGATGTTTGTTTTTGTTTTTTGTTTTTTTTTCCAAAAATCTGACAAGCGAACAAAAAGTTTAGAAACAAGGCAGAAGGAAGCTAAATTCCCCATTTCCAGCGCTCTGTCTGATTTATGTTGCACAGCTTCTGATATGCTGACTGAATGTCGGCAGGAGCACAGACGGCCACAGTGATGTCATGTTTTCGAGGCTGCAGCAGCGGCTAAAAAGAAAAATGGGAAGGAACACGACAGGAGGATGCTGGGGCGTGTTTTTGTCACAGCGACAGAGCAGCGCTGATGCAGTGGATGAGGGAACAATGGCCAATAAATGTCTCCTTGTTCTTACTTATGGTATTCTGCTGAGGCCCAGACAAGAAAAAAGAAACAGAAAACATTTAAGGGGTTTAAAGTTTCTGAGTCCCTTGGAGGGAACAGGGCAAATTTACCCAAACCTCTCTCATAGACGGATCAATCAAAGTCATCGAAGTGAAATACGCAGTTCTATTTACTTGGTGCGATCTTGTCAACCCCTGGCCATGCAGGAACATAATGGCGAGGCAAGGTGCCCTCCATGAGTCTCTCCATCCAAAGCCCCAGTCGGTCCAGTTTGTGATGGATCTGCAAGGTGGCGGTGCTGCGGGAGCGACTGGACTTGCGGGAAGCGTGACCATCACGGGTACTGGGCCTCGGCTTCCCCACTGACATCCCCGCCTCGTCCTCCGACGACCTGCCGTCTACGTCCTCCCCGGTGTAGAGGGGCTTGAAGAGACAGAGGTACTTTTTGTGGCCGTTCAGGGCCAGCACAGAGCCGGTGTGATCCGTCCTGCGGTTGCCGCCGCCGCCACCGCCGTCGTCATCCGCGTCGATCTGCGCCGCGTCCTGGGCGTACTCCAGCAGCGTGATCAACCACTCGTTGTGTTTGTCAAGGTTCAGGAAGGAAAAGTGCAGCGTGTGGCTCCTGCAGACAAGTACATGGAAGAAAAAACAAAAAAAATCTAAAACAGTAGGTCCAAATTCCACAAATTAAACTCATACAGCGCGTAAAGTTTGTTGACTTTTTACCCCGTGAAAGAATACACCTCTTTGGCGAACTTGCTAAGAAGGATATTTTTGGAGGCATTGGTGAGAACCAGGACTATGTTGATGTGCCCAGGCCTCAGCTTCACCAGGTTGCTCAGGTAGGTGATGTCCGTCAACTCTGTTACCTCCACAAAATTCTTTTTTGGATGTCGGCTATTATTAAGAGCAACACAAAGAAGTATTTAAAAAAAACACGTAAATTATCCAATATGATTTGATCCAGACTTGATTAACGAGTATTCTTGCCTTGAGGTGCTACTAGTTCCTGATGATCCGTTTTCCCCGTCTTTCACCTTCGCTTTCATCTGTTTGTCTTCACTAGAGTCACTGTAAAAAGAGAAGAAAAAAAAAAGGTTTCTCTTGTGTTCTGCTCAGAGGCCCGCTGAGAGAGCAGGCCGGGTAAATCGAACCCACCTGAAGGCCTGGATCACCACAGTTCCGAACAAGATGAACAAAGCAGAGAAGATGAGGGACAGAAGAGGCATCATCTCTCGCCTGAAAGTCATTTCATTTCACGGTTGGAAAAGTTACCTTGAAATTTATCCTTAAACCATGGCGTACCAAAATCGACCTACCAGTTATTATGAAGAATATCATCAATGACCTCGGAGAGGTAATCATAGGAAGCAAAGATCCACCGGACTACAAACATCTGTAGAGGTGTGATATGAACATTGCTGAGAGACAGAAGAGCTGTTCGGCTCTGAGTAAGATCAGCCGTAAGCTAGCGTAGCACGCGTTCGGTTCGCAAGGATCGTACCGAGGCAAACTCGTTGTTGAGTTCAGGTAGCAGGGCATCATGGGTGAGGATGGACGGGTCCTTCTGAAGTCGTTCCAGTTCCTCCAGGAGATGCAGCTTGTCTTCCTCGCTGCCGTTCCAGGCCGCAACCGGCTTGAACAACGCCTTTCCGGCTGCGTTTCGCCTCTCCAGTATCACCACCTGCACACATGCGTGCAAGCACGCAAATTAAAACCAAAACAAAAGTTAGGAGTTTGAATACAAGGATGTAAGAAGGGAGGAAGGAGAGATCCAATATGGCAAAAAGGTAAAGTCAAAAGGACTGAAAGGAAGGAAGGAAAGAAATAAAGGGAAAAGAACTGAAGGAAGTAAGGACACCACATTTAGACATGTAATTATGTTTGAAAACATTTTTTTTAATTGTTTTCCATTATTTGATCTGGAAAACAAGGGAATTGAATTAATTAAAACGTCCACTTCATGAATGTATTTAGATTGAAGATTACAATTTAATACCATTCCTTATTGATGCATTGTGCAACTTTAAAAAGAAGGAGACACGTCTCTCCCGGGGTACCAACGAATGTGAAAGTCTCTGTAGTTCGGGGCTCCATCCCATGAACGCTGCCTCCTCCACATTTAACAGGGAGCATTTACATTTACGTCTGGCCTCCCGTACCTGCGACGTCGACTGAGAGCTGTCGTCGTTGTGCGTGAGGACGTCGCAGAGCTGCTGCTGCAGCCGCTGGTACACGTAAGCAAACCTCACAACCTCCCTTGTGTTGGTAGATGCGAACGACAGAAACGCCTGGTTGCCGAAGGAATTTGTCTCTTCATCCGCTGTGATCAGCAGGACACAGTATCTGGGGAGACCAGCAGGCATTGGAAGACATAAAAAAAAACAAATAATAAAAAAGGTGTGATAGAAATGTCCTCAACTAGAGCTTCCTACTTCCTGCGTCTGTGAAACTGTTTGACGGGACAGAGCTCGTCGAAGAGCTTCTGACTGACGAGCCGCGGCGCCAGGAGGAACTTGTTGTTGGACATGAACTCATCAATGATCTGTTTCTTCATTCCTTTGGCCTGCAGAGTTGGAGGATTCTGTTACATTACAATATTGAACAATAACTCAAACAAATCACAATCCTACGGATGTGTTGCTTTAAAGTACCTGAATAATATCAGCGGGCTTGTTAGTGTTCTCCTTGAAGACCAGCATGGTCGGAGCGTAAGTGTTAATGTTGAGCCGTCTCTGCGTCTCAGCCGTCTCTGCCAGGCCCTGGTCCACGTAACCAAACTGCAGGTGCTCCTTGTTAGCAAACGCAGCAAGCTGAAAAATAAAAAATACAACGACAAGTGTATTGAAAGACAAGTTTGCATTAGAAACACCTTAAATTCTGTTTTGCATCATTAAACAACTAGAACGTACCTTGTATAGCAGAGGGACAGCGGGAACTTGGTCAAACAGCAGAACGTGTGGCTTGTTGAGCTCATGCCAGTTGTTTAAGAACTCTTGTCCGTTTTTGTCATTGATCTGAAGTTTAGAAAATAAAAAAAATGCTATATGTATTCTCTTTTTGGTAAATTCACAATAAAACTTTACGTCGGGCTGTTAAGGCAATGATAAACTGATAGCTACCCTCTCCACAAGCCTCTGAGGCAGGAGGTCTTCGACAAACTGCCTCAGGTGTTCTCTTGCCACAGCGTAATGGAAAAACGTCACTTTTCCACCAATGACGCCCAATATGGACGGCGTGCGGTGAGCACCGAGGTGATTCGCCAGGCGCCTCTCGTAGCCAACGTCTACCACGCCGATCCCGACGCCTGCAAAAACAAACCGTTTGAAGACATGTTTCCATTTTCTCGCCTGACCCAAGCAGCTCAATGTGGCTCAGAGTTGCCGGTGGACCGCCCGCCCCCCCCCAGCCAATTTCCGACCTAGACCCTCCATCTCCTGCACCACCTCCTTCCACACAGGCTCGATATGGATGCAGCTGAAGCACCAGTCGGAGGTGATCTTGATCAGGTACGGCCTCCTGTAGCTGTCGGGCACCACCTCGCCGACGTACTGGTTGAAGTGCAGCGTGTACTTGCTGTCGGTGAAGTCTCTGTGGTTCTTAGTGTTGAACGGGAAGTTGAAGAAGGACTTGTCAAAGTAGAAGCCATCTTGCCGATGGCCGTATCGGCTGCTGCTGTACGCCTGGGTGTCGTCGGTCTGCCCGTAGAGGTCATAGTTGGCACGTCGTTCCTCGCTGGACAGGATCTAGATTGGAGACCAAGTAAATGATGGCTCAGAAGTCATTTTGCAGTCACACACACATTGTTCATATAAAATTCTTGAATCTGAAATACTGAGTCTCCGTACTTCCTTCTATGTAAATGTTGGATTTAATTGTGGCCTGTTTGGATTAGTCCTTGGGGTTAATATCAGTTGACAAGCTGAAGAATCTGGACATAGTCCTCTACCCTCCCTGGCAGTAGATCAGACTGTCAGTCTGTATGTTTGAAAGTTACGTTTGCATTATTCTGACAGAGCGGTGTGCGATAAGGTACAGATCAGTGCAGTTTAGGATGCTATTTTGTCTGTTTTGATTGTAAAAGCCAACCCGTAGGTTCGTGGGGATGGTACGGTTAGGGCGGAACAACAGGCTTCACGCAACACAGTCTATTGGATAGGGGGACAAAAAAAAAAACATTGTTACGTGGAAATACTACTGTCTCTCGCTTGTCATTTCACTAGTAGGACGCCAGAGTATGTGAACAGACCTTGAAATTGCATATGCTGTACCGCTGAGTGAATATGAGGCCTTTTTGCACCAGGATGAAAAGAACAGTATGTGCCAAGAAACTCAACAATTTAGACCAGACACATTCTGCCGTGTGTTATGTCGGAGTTATGCCGGAAGTTTCTTAATGGCTACTAACAGGGTCTGGTTTCTGCAGGACGTTTTAAGCACAAATGTATAAAAATTGGAAAATTCTTTAGAAGTTCAACATTAAAACCCCCAGATTACAATAATATACAGATAATAAATATAATAGAGAAAGATGAGAAAGGTCTTTTGGCTTCTTCAAGAAAATAATATTAAGAAAGAAAGATAAACCAACCTCGTAAGATTTTGTGATCTTGATAAACATGTCCTCAGCTCCCGGATCTTTGTTTTTGTCTGGATGCCTTGAGAAGTACAAGTTAATTGGTAAAGACCTGAGAGGAATCCAATGTAAAAACGAGAATTTTCAAAGGGAAAAAATAAAGAAACCCCACCATTCTTTAGCAAGGCGCTTGTAGACCTTTTTAATCTCTGCCTGGCTTGCACTCCTGGTTACGCCTAATATTTTGTACGGGTCCATCTCGGGATGGCTCGATCCTGCCAGCAGGACACAGAGGACCACCAGAACCATCACAGCCAGAGGTGGCCACATGTTTGACCCTGCCATCAATCACCTGAAATACGTTAAACAAACCAGATGTGCAAAAAATCATATGTTTACCCCACATTCATTTCCATTTAGAGTAGCTAAAATTGCACAAAGGTATATCAAACCTGGTCCAAAATGATTAGAACAACATTTCTCAGCATCTTGAGGATAAGCTTGCACTGTTTAAACCTTATTTATTCTTTTTATTACTATTATAATTATTGGTTTTCTTTTGACTGTTGAAGCACCAGCAACTATCAAGGTCCAACACGTTTAGGCAAGTTCACCCCAAGACCAGATTGCGAAATGCTAAAAGAAGTCTTAATCCTTTCTAAAACTTTATCCCAGGACCTACAGAAAGGATTATTGCCAGAGATGGAACTATTTTAATTCTTAACGGGGGAAGTAAAGGGGGTCTCTTTAGCTGCGGAAGGAAGCCATGATCACCACAAATGAAAGACCATGATTTCTTGAAGGATGTTGTTTAGGCAGCTTAATCCACAGTAGACACCATACCAGAGGACCTTTTTGGTGTTGAACAAACCCAGAACACCACAAAAGGAATTATAAACCATCTATAAATCTCAGCAGTGGAAGTGTTGAGGTTTTGGGGATCTTTGATACAATGCAACAAGTTAGATTCAGCCATGACTTGAACTCTAGTTAAATATGAAAATATGTTTTAAAACTCAAAGTTGAAGCACAACCAGACCCTTAAACATGTAAATGACTTAATACACACTAATAAACTCACAAAGGACTTGCTAAACCACTTGGATTTTCCTAGTTGTGGACAACTGCACAAAGAAACAGAAAATCCCTCAGACAACTCAGAGCTCATATCTGTATCTTTTGGAGATGCTGCATGCTGACACAAGGAACCCCTCCCACACAAAGCGTTATAGTGATTATACAGAAAATTAGATTCCTACAAGAAGCACCTAAATTAGGTTAATTCAGTGTCCTGGCATTGTCTTATAAGCTAGATACAAATATTTTTGTATGTATAGCAGATTTTTAAGTGTTTGTTTAATTACTACTAAATTGCCCTTTTTTTCAAAGATAAACAAAATATATTTGGTGTAAATATATAAACATTTCTTAATGAGGAATAATAGAGTGACTGTGGATTATTGTATTTGAGTGGCAATTGGAGGCATAATAAACAACCAGATCTTGACATCATGCTTCAGCTTCTGGACGCTAAACGCAGATGTTAATCTAAAAATGATGAGGAGAACCTAAAACGCAACAGAGAGAGAAAAACACAGCGAACGCATCAGCAGACTGTTTGATTTGTCCTCATCCTGGTGTCTCCTAGGCTGTGACAGCGACGTAATCCCTCGGAGTTTGACGCGTATCTGCTCGGTCTGTGAAGGATCAGTTACCACGGTGGCTGCAGCGAGCTCACCCCTCCGCTTGCTCCAGTCACCTCGGGCGGATGCAGTCAGCCGGGACAACGAGACATATCTCGAGCGTATTTGGCCCCTCTGCCGGATCCTCGTCTCTGGTCGTCTTGGGCGTGTTCCGCAGCATCCTACGGTACCCCCAGCGCTGGCTAGCGTCAACCTGCTACGGCGAGGAAGGAGGCCAGCAGGGGGCGCCGTGTGTCAGGAGCAATTTCCGGATGTTGCGGATTCTGTGACTCTTGTCCCACCGAGGGTGCCGTAGGGACCATTATAAAGCGTCAGCGCGTCCGCCATGTTGTGAGTGGCAAATTCTTTGTTGAGACCAATAACAAACTGTTGTAAACCAAGTTTGCAAATAAAAGCACATTTTAATTAGACGTTTTCATGTACTTTTTAACACTGATAATGATAATGAGACAAAAATTAACAGTGAAAAAAAATTCTAGCTTATGTTTTTATTTTTGATATGTTTGTTCTATTTTTACTATATACTTTATTTTATTGTATTCGTACTTTTACATACAGATAGCCCTAAATTGTCAATTAACTTTAATAGCGTATTTTGAGTTAAACCTATTTTCAGTTCAAATATAATTTGGACAGTTTCAGTTTTCTTTGCTTTGTTTCCAGTGTGAGTTTGCTACACAGCCCAGCTCCTCCCCGCTCTCTAAGCTGTCGTTCCTTAACATTTAGCCGTTCCAACCAGACACGCCGTGAAACTAATCAAACGCACTCACTTGTTCTTCCCCTCCGCTGTGACCAATCAGCGACGTCGATGATGTAAACAAGGAAGCAGCTGGCGCAGCCGAGCCCGTGTGAACGGTAATAACATCCTGTTATCAGTAAACGAACAGGTTTTGTTTTTCACGAAGCGGAAGGTCATATTTTTATACGACGACAGACTGAAAGAATGGAGGAGCAACACAAGAAGATTCTCCAGAAAAACCGGATCAATTTAGTGAAAAACCTGGATCCTTCAGCGGTGTACGACCCCCTTTTTGAGAAGGGAGTCTTCACCCAAGACATGATTGATAAGATCAAGGTAAATATAATAGTTAATGATACGTCCTTGGACTGATCTGTTGAAAAAACGACAGCGTCTCCTCTCAGAGCTTTGGGACCAGACGAGACCAGGCCAGGCAGCTGGTCCGGGACTTGGAAACCAGAGGGATTCGAGCCTTCCCGCTGTTCCTGGAGAGCCTGCGTGAATCCGGCCACCAGCATCTGATGGAGATCCTGCTGAAGGGAGCTCCATCAGATCAGCTCCAGCCTGCTGCGCCCTTAGTGGTGCGGCCAGCTGTGCTACCTCTGCCGATCAGTAAGAGTGTGATCATCACGTCTCTTTCAAACACCAAATATTCTCTAATCTGCATGCCTCTGTCACAGTCACTTACATGGAGGTTGATAAAGAAGCTCTTGTCTATCCAATAGACGGGTCCGACAAGCGTCCCAGTCCAAGTAAGAGAAGCAGATCCTTACATACACTTATAATGCATCTAAATACAGCGAGGAAACTGTCTTCTTCTTTCTTTCTTTTTTAAATGAATGTGATTCACAAATCCTGTTTATCCAACAGTCAGGCAATATTGTGTGTTTGATCAAGAAACCTGACTGGTGTTGTTTAGAGTTAAATCAAAAACAAGTCTGACATAAATGTACCTGTTAATTGAAATTATTAATAATAATACGCGTTTGTCGTGGCCCTCCAGTACTTTTACCTTGACAAAAAATGACGCTGCTCAAAGAGGATGAGGACCGCCACGTGTCCTTTGGTTTTAAAACGCCTTAGGGATTTAATGAGGATTTAAAATAGTTGACATGTATTCAGAATTATAGAGAAGAAAAACCTTCGTTCTGTGAGCTGTTACAAATTCATTTGATCTATTTGATGATTGCTGCAACTGGTGGCTTTATCTCAGTCACATATCATGTGCTCTGAAAATATTATTTGATTTGTCAATACATTGACTTTTTCATGTTTGATGGAAGGTTGGTACATTTGCACTATATGCTTTACAAATGTCTAAACTAAACAAAATGAGTTTGAGAAAAATAAGTCTGCGTCATAAATGTACTCAATACTATTTGGTTACCAAAGTATCTGAAGGTGAAGTTAGGGTACAAAAAAAAAAAACCTGTTATCACGTAGGACTATTTCTTAATCCTAAACAAACAAGCATGACAATTTATAAAATATATTAGCAGTGCTGGACTACATGGGGTTATAATTATCCCAGAGTACCATAATAATTTCAATATGGTGTCATATTACGTGTGTTTTTTGACATAGTATCTATTTTGAAACTAACTAAAATAAAGATTTAAGTTGATGAGATGAGATTTAGTTCAACGCAACGTCATAAACTTCACAGTAAATTCCCTTAAGATTTGCAGGATTTAATTTATCAAAAAGGACTTTTGTTTGTTTGTTTTTAAACTAGCAATAGATTAACACGTCAGTCCAATTTCTTCAAAAGTGCAAATTTGTTTGAATACATTTGTAAAAAAATGTAAGAAAATTGTAAAATCAAGATAGTAATATAACTTTCATAAAAGTCCATCCATCTGTCAATCCTTTTTTTCTTTTTTGACAGCAACTGATCAAAACCTCTTGCGCTGTAATGTATGTTTATACTTTAATACTTAACACATGTTTATAATACCACAGCTCCTGACAAGGATTACTTTAAACCAAGGCCACAAGGCAGGACACGTCGGGATAGTATAAAGGTAAGTACCATTTAAATAGTACAAACCGGATTCCAAAAAAGTTGGGACACCTAACAAATTGTGAGTAAAAACTGAATGCAATGATGTGGAGGTGCCAACATCTAACATTTTATTCAGAATAGAACACAAATCACAGATCAAAAGTTTACACTGAGAGAATGTATCATTTTAAGTGAAAAATATGTTGTTTCAAACTTTCATGGTGTCAACAAATCCCAAAAAAGGTAGGACAAGGCCAGTTTATAGTAATGTGTGTCATCCCCCCTTCTTCTACTCAACTTCTACTCGACGTCTGGGGACAGAGGAGACCAGTTTCTCAAGTTTAGATATAGGAATGCTCTCCCATTCATGTCTAATACAGGCCTCTAACTGTTCAATCGTCTTGGGCCTTCTGTGTCGCACCTTCCTTTTTATGATCCGCCAAATGTTCTCTATAGGTGAAAGATCTGGACTGCATGCTGGTCATTTCAGTACCCGGATCCTTCTCCTACGTAGCCATGATGTTGTAATTGCTGCAGAATGTGGTCTGACATTATCTTGTTGAAAAATGCAGGTTCTTCCCAGAAAGAGATGAAGTCTAGATGGGAGCATATTTTGTTCTAGAACCTGAACATAGTTCTCTGCATTAATGGTGCCTTTCCAGACATGCAAGCTGCCCATGCCACAAGCACTCATGCAACCATACCATCAGGGAGTCAGGCTTCTGAACGGAGCGTTGATAACAACTTGGGTTATCCTTGTCCTCTCTGGTCCGGATGACATGGCGTCCCAGTGTTCCATAAAGAACTTCAAATCCTGACTCATCTGACCACAGAACAGTCTTCCATTTTGCCACACTCCATTTTAAAAGACTCCTGGTCCAGTGCAAACGTCTGAGCTTGTGGAGATTGCTTAGAAATGGCTTCCTCTATGCACTGTAGAGTTTCAACTTGCAACGGCGGATGGCACAGTGGATTGTGTTCACTGACAATGCTTTCCGGAAGTACTCCTGAGCCCATTCTGTTATTTCCTTGACAGTGGCATTCCCGTTTGAGGTGCAGTGACGTTTAAGGGCCCGTAGATCACGAGCATCCAGTAGAGTTTTACAGCCTTTACCCTTACCCACAGCAATTGTTCCAGATTCTCTGAATCTTTTGATGATGTTTTGCACGGTTGATGATGATAAATTAATAGTCTTTGCTGGGTAACGCCATTCTGGTATTGCTCCACTATATTTCTGCGCAACAGTGGTGGAATTGGTGATCCTCTTACCCTCTTGGCCTCAGAGAGACACTGACACTCTGATAAGCTCTTTTTATACCTAATCATGTTGTCAATTTACCTAATTAGTAATAATTGGTCTTCCAGCTGTTTGTTATATGCTCAATTTCCTTTTTCCAGCCACTTATTGCTAGTCCTCCCAACTTTTTTAGGGTTTGTTGACACTGTGAAATTTTGAATCAACATATTTTCCCTTTAAATTGTTACATTTACTCAGATTAAACTTTTGATCTGTCATCTATGTTGTATTACAAATAAAATATTGACATTTGCCATCTCCATATCATTGCATTCAGTTTTTATTCACAATTTGTTTAGTGTCCCAACTTTTTTGGAATCCGGTTTGTATATAGTTTCATAAATTATATCATTTCAAGTTGTATATTTAGTTGCTTTTGTATTTTCCTTTCTCTTTTGGTGGCAGTCCTATAAAATGGATTCCAACCCATGTGGTTTTTGCCTCATCATAAACAACTCAGACTTTGAACCTCAGTGTGCGCTCAGCAATCGCCGCGGCTCCAACATAGACAGTAAAAGGCTGGAGAGCAGATTCTTGGCACTCAACTTCACTGTGGAAGTCAGAACAAATCTGAAACAAAAAGTGAGAGCGAGCGTCTCGTTGTCTACATACCGATTCTGAAACAGCGTAAGAAGGTCGCTCATCCAACTCTTCATCTCGTTTCAGCAAATCAAACGTGAGCTGCTAGCTCTGTCTAGAATGGATCACTCCATGTATGACTGCTGTGTGGTTATCATTCTCTCCCACGGGACTGAGGTCAGTTATCACATTGTCTTTCTCTTCTCAATCCAGTTATATTGTTCAAATAAGATCATATTCTTTCAAGTGACATCATTTCAACAAAATAAGTAGTAGTCATGGCATCTCGGCCTCCATGACTCCATAACCAATAATTCAGGGCAGATAGAAGGTCAGTCTTGTGTCTGGTAAACCTGTGTGTTTATAGACTTGTATTTAAAATCTCCCCGTGTTTTAAAGAGTTCCCAATGCCACGCACCCAAAAGGTTCCCAGGACCCTTGGAAGAACAACAGGGTCGCAAAATACCAGAGCCTCTGTCGTAATCTACTGTGGCCTTTAAATTTTTTCCACCTTCTGAGATTAAGATTAATCTAATTTAACCCAAAAAATGTATATAAAAAAAAAAAAACGGTTCCAAATAAAGTCTCCGCAGAAGCAAACTGCATGTGTCTACGTTTGTGATGGTAGAACAGGCACTCTTTTTTTTTTTTTTTTCTTTCCGTCACATCCCTTTCAAAAAACTAATTGGCATGTAGATAATTTTCTATTCTAATGGTTGTTATGGAGACTCTGTGACCCGAGATGCCTATGCAACCCTGTGTACTCCATTTCTCCAACAGGAGCCCTTAACATTGTTTTTACCACTCTTAAAAATTGTGAGTGGTCTTCTAAGCCTGTTAGCCAATGGCTATTAGTGGATAAAGTGTACCGAAAGTCATGGTTTACTAATTAAACTGCTCTAAAATTCTTGAAATATTGATGTAAATATGCTCCAGTTACTTTTATTTTATAGAAATTGTCAAAGCTGAGTGGAGGTTTGTACTGAAAATGTAAATGTACGGAAATTAAAGGATTTTACATATCAGTAATGGATTATGCTTCTAAGATGTATACATGCATTCAAATTAACAGCGTATTTGATGCCAGGTCTACCTAACAATAAGTAGATTAGTCTATGTTTATAGGTCCGTCATAGCCGTTTCCCAGGGGCGGTGTACGGTGTGGACGGGCTCCAAGTCGCTGTTCAGGACATCACAAAGTACTTAAACGGACACTACTGCCCATCTCTGCAAGGAAAGCCCAAACTGTTCTTCATTCAGGCCTGTGGAGGAGGTACAACATTAAACACCAAGCAGATTCTTATTTCGATTTCAAATCCAAAACTTCTCACAGAGGAGCTTTTTTTTTTTTTCCTCATTAAGATGAAAAGGACACAGGATTTCTGGTTTCCCCCGAAGATGAATGTCCGCCGGTGGGTGGAGACAACGACCAGACAGATGCCATCCCAACATCGTCCAGCAGCGACTCCCTGAGCACATCTGACGAGGTGGACGCCAGAACAGCGCTTCCCACCCCAAGTGATATCCTGGTGTCCTACTCTACGTTCCCCGGTATATATCTGGGCTTTACATCACACAGGTGTATTCATTTATTATATAATGGCATCCTGCCATGCTAACCGCTGTCTAACCGTCTGACAAACTCAAAGGTTACGTTTCCTGGAGAGACCCTCAGGCGGGTTCTTGGTACGTGGAGACACTGGTCCGCATCCTTGAGGAGAACGTAGCCACAGAGGACTTGGTCACCATGCTGATGATGGTGAGCTTCAGCCACGAAAATAAAGTTTTTCATAAAAAAAAAAAAAAGATCTTTTCATATAACTGTGACTGTTTGTTCTCAGGTTAACCATGAAGTCTCCCAGAACTCTGCAAAAGGGCTCTTCAAGCAAATGCCCGGTTCCTTTAACTTCCTGCGAAAGCTTCTCTACTTTCAAACCTCGTAATAGTGAAACACTGTTTCTCTTCTGGGCACATCTGACTCTTCATAACATACTTTTTTTTGTTAAGGTGTGGGTATTTTTCTATCGATTTCGTAACAGTGGTATGTGAATAATCTCTTAAAGGAGATACTTTTTTACCGTTGCTCCTAAATGGACTTCCTGGGTATAATGTAGCGGCAATTCTTCTAAAAAAAATGTTTTTCTATTATTATTATTATTATTATTTGTGGGTGATTTCCGTATGTTTTAGCCAAACAAGCACAATAGATAAGATCAACTGCTGTACATTTGGATTAAGATTGTCTCATTTCTACGCTGAAGTATTTAAAGAAAACCAAATTTCTACTCTGCCTTTTTTTTTGTGTTATCACAATCAGGTGTAACTATGTTCAAGCACGAATCTACCCAATCTGACAGAAGATTGAAAAAGAAAACGCGTGTCTTCTAATTATAATAGGCGATCTGCTTCTCCTGTGGTTTGTCCGGTTTCTCCATCGTACTCGGATGTTTTCCACACGACTACGTTTGTGTCTTTGCTCTTTTCAGCTAGTTGTGGTGAGGCATGTGCAATTTAAACTGTGGCATTGATAGCATTAGTTTCTCTTTAATTAAACACGTTTTGAGGCTGTTATTTGTGTTATCTTTTATTGATAAATACTTCTCTTCTCAGTGGTACCCTCTCAACAAGAAATTAAGCTATGCCCTTATTTCCTATTACTTATATAAGTAATAGGAACATGTGCAAGCTGCTTTTTGCTTCTAAGGTTTTAAAGAAAATGGGTTTGATCAATTTGGGAAATTTTCTATACAAATAATCAGATTCATCAAAGCGTCAGCCCAGCTGCTAAATGCACTATAATATTAAATATTGCTATATTAACATATTTAAAAATTTTGCTTAATTTTGCATTTTATTTGATCACACCTTATAAAAAAAATAACATTGTTTGCTAAATTTACATATGAATAATGAAAAAAAAAAGTTTTCATATAGTTTTGTTAGTTGACTGGTAAAATACTCAGAAACAAAACAGGCTGTCAAGCAAAAGATCCATGTACGTGATTTAACGTGCTGCATGAATATGTGAGCTGTGCATGTGAGCAAAGTGGAGAGAGTTAGAGTTAATAGTTGCTGATAATTAAATTTCCTTCAGCTGTGGTGCTTTTTAAAAGCTCAGACTATACATATTATACCACCTGGAGCTCTACGCACAAAAGCTGTGGTTCTCGGTAGTGTGGTTTTGCAAGAAGAAATACAATAAACTGAGCTGTAGGTTGAGACATTTGCATTTCTTTAATGTAAAATATTTGAAAATGCTCTAATATCTCATGAGAACATGAGTAGCAGCGTTCTGGATCAGCTGCAGCTGTCTGATTTTTAGGCAGATCTGTGAATTTTGATGCATGTATGATAAACACATGGATACGTTTCTCCAGATTTAGTTGAGACATCAATCCTTTGATCCTGGAACTGTTCCTCAAGTAATAGAAGGGCAATTGTTTAAGTTTTTCAACATGTCAAATAAAGTCTTTTACTAAATATTCAACTTTTAATTTTGTTCTCTAATAAAAAAAACTCTGTCTGAGGTCATAAAACTGACAATTTACAATAACTTTTAATTCAGCTTGTGGTTAAAAATGCAAGATCAAACATGTTAACCTGACATGGTGATAGAGGTATTAGAAAGCACATTACATTAAGTCACTGGGTACCTTACCTTAATGTGATCAGAACAGCCTCTTGTGAAAATGCAGTGCAATTTTTGTCTTCTGTCATTTGTTGAATGGTAATCATTTATATTCATGTTTCTTTCATATACTCATGTTTCTTTTAATACTAGAAGTGTTTGCATATAATAAAAGGTATTCATGTTTCTTTTAATACTAGAAGTGTGTGCATATAACAAGAGGTATAAATTTTCTGACAAGGCCTGTTTATTCTCTCTCTGGAATCTGGAGTGGATCATGGGAAAAGAGATCATTAGTCGATTCCTAGCAGTTAAAACTTTCAGTTAAAGAATGTGAAACCAGCTAGCGAAACTCACTCCCTTCCGTTAAAGGATGTGATACCAGGGAGCGAAACGTACTCCTTTTTTGTGCAGATTAATCAAGGCCAGCGAGGGGCGGGAATATTGGTTTCTGAAACAGCTTGCTTAAATCAAATGTGAATGTTTTTCTGACTCTGTATACTCCCTAATTTTGAATAAAACACCCTGATGTGGAGGGAAGGGCTCAGACCTGAGGGAACCACTGCACAGTCGGTCTCAGCTCTCCCTCCTGCAGGAGGACTCAGATGATCCATAAGAAGTGTGGACATTAAGTTATTATTGAACATTGCGAGAACCTGAATATGCTGCCCTGAGATCAACCAATCTGGGGAAGTCAAGGAGGACTTCAACACATTCTAAAACAACTCGCACTCTACAAAAGTAAGCATATGGTTTAGGTTTTTATTTTAGCAAACTGATTACATCAATGCAATAGAGTCGTAGACAGAAAAAAGTAAACCTTAGCTTTAAAGTTAGCAAAGAATCCCCTGAAGGTGTCTTAAAGATTAGCTTCAGCTGTCAGGGCTACCGACTTTTCCAAAAACCTCTGAGTGAGATTTTCTGGAGCCAACCAAAATTTTGCCGCATACACAGTAGGACAGAAGACACAGCCGGTCTCATTCTGTGCATGTTTCATCAAACTTTTATATACATATGAAGTTTTTACACTAAAAAGGAACCAAAAAAGGTAAATTATTGCCTTTACTCCAGTCTCCTTTGGAGGATAAGTCAAGAACACAGTGGAAACAATCACTTAAGTGTTATAGTTTTTTGTTCTTGTTTTCTGTAGATTGATGGATAGTTAATTATTTACAAAACGCCGTTATTTTACAGGACAAAGTAATAAAAGAGAGAGAAAAATAGATAAAAAGAATTGTGCCTCATCTGTGGCTAATATTAGAACAATTTAAGATTAATTTAGTGATTGGGTCACATGACCTGTGAGCTATTGAAGAAAATTGCTTATGTTTACAGTAAAAATGAATAAAAATAGAAAATGGGTTAAACTTGGATAAAACCAAGTGTGTCTCATCTGTTTCATCTTGTACAATATTCCCACAGTATTGTATTGTCATTCTGTGCCATAACAATAAGCTATAAAACATCCTATTGAGTAAGAAAGATTCAAATAAGATTATAATATTCCTGATCTGGGTCTTCTTTTTCAGTTCTGGCCGCAATAACTGGTATAACTTGATCCTAAACGGCTGAGAGGTTGGATTAGTGTCAACTGTTAAAGTATTACTTTGTTTTTAATGCAGATTCTGAGAGCGTGATAAGTGTTGTACGGTCGTAAGGACAGTGACCTGCAACGATGGAAAGACACCAGCTGAGCTTTGCAATATAGACTGCTTATATAGACTACAAAAAATGTTGTCCTTCAGATCCTGTCACTCCAGATGATCAGATATAAACAGATAAATCATACCAAAAATTAACAGCAGTATGCTGTTTTGAAGGGCTGTTTTATTGTTTAACTCAAGAACTACAAAAACAAAACCTAATAAATGTTTCCAAAACAAATTTTAAGACACTTTCCTGCAAGTAACATGAGTGTATGGTTTAGACGTCTGGTAAGTTCATGTGTTCCAGGAAGTCCCGGGGAGAGGATTGAAAACAGGTGTTTATGACTCCAGAGGACAAATTGATCTTAAAAAACACAATGCTGTTATTGTAAACTGAATACCTTATCCTCTTTGTAAAGGTGACATTTTAAAGATGGGCCCTCTATTATAACAATTTAAGACTAATTTATATCAAGTGGGTCACATGACCTGGGAGCTATTGATGAAAATTCTATATTTTAAAGTAAAGATTTATTTAAAAAATATTTTATATGAAAAAATATTAAACCTGTATAAAAACAGGTGTCTCATCTGTACCATCTAGAAGAACAATTTAACATGTGACCTGGTAGCTACTGAAATATGCCAATTGTTTACGGTAAAAAATAATAAAAAATAAAAAATGGGTTAAACTTGGAAAAAAACATGTGCCTCTGTCATTCTGTAGAAAATTTCCACAGTATTGTTTTATCATTGTGTGCCATAACATGAAAGCTATTAGATCTTGTTTCTCAAGAGTGTTCGGTTTTGACCTTTATTGACCGCCCCCAAAACAAAAACACTGTTTCCTTGGATGGAGAAACTGAAGAGCCAAAGCCCCAATCAGTCAGCCTGTATCGGGCCACACAGTAGGGAGACACTGCTACCTCTACGGAATTTGAATATCCAATATCCATCTGCAAACTAACTTCACTTCTTCTTCTGCACAGGAAAGCTATAGGGTGCTTTTCTGCAAGTGTTGCCCCTCTACAGTGAATTCCAGTTCTGCACATTTTACTCAGATCAGCTCAGTAGCAAGATCCGAAGCTCTTGAGAAAACATCCGGGGCTACAGCCCAAGTAGCCACCCCCTACATCCGCCACTGTCTGTGACTCCTTTTTGTTGTCAGATAAAAGTCAGATTATTGTTGTTTACGGGGCTGATTATTGACACAGAGAACAGACCGTCTCCATCTATGGTTGTCCAACCAGCGCAGTACAGAACACGAGCTGCATCGCTCCCTCCAGTAAAGTTGCTGTTTTGCTACTTTGTTCTAGCTTACATAAGATTTTTGTTTGGTTCACCTGAATTATGCAGTTCCTAAGCGTCCATAAGACGATGGTCTGTGCTCTTAAACCTCTTGGCATCTATTTACTTCTGTGATTTCATAGCTGCCAGGGGGAAAACAGCTGTATTGTTAATGCCAGCAACTCTGTGTTTGGAGACCCCCACAGTGGCACTTACAAGTACCTGGAGGTGGCTTACACCTGTCAGAGTAAGTCATCTCCTGGATTAAAGCAAATGAGTGGTCTGCAATGCCATAGACAGAATGTTTAGGTTTTTAAATATGTTAAAAACCACAAACTTTAATGTGTTTTTTTTTATTTTTTTATTTAAGAGACCATCGCCAAATGGAAAATATTACTTATTTGTATTAAAGGTTTAAGTTAAGGCACGGAATGCTAGTTGGCTCTAGATCTACACTTGGTCTACAACCTTTTAACAACAAACTATTATTTGCTTTTCACCATCTGATGTTGCCTCTTGCTTTATTTATAGTTGCTATTTTGCTGGATGATCAGCCTTTCACAGCTTTCCTTTCATGGTTCGTTCACAGTAAAGTGCAGTTTTAGGTTTTCTGCTGCTGGCTTCAGTGTTGCATATTTATCAGAAAATTAAACTTTACACAAATCTGTCCTCATTTGAGTGATTCTGTACGTGAGCACTGGCAATCTTTAAATTTTGCAATTGTGACGAAAAGTTGAGAAATAGTTTTTAATTTCATTACCTTTTCATTTACCTAAACACTTTTTTGCTTTTCTTTTTAATGAGGGATTTTTTTATTGATTTTTTTTGCTCTTACCTTTTAGGTTCTGTTAGTCCAAATGAATCGATATAAATCAAAAGACCAACCAGACGACAAGTCATAATAAAAATGTATTTAAAAAATTGCCAGTGTTTTATAGTGCTGCTTGAATTAACTCTTTAAATCTCATGTAATTGCAGTCGTCATCCGGCCTAGACTTTGTATTTCAGTTTATCGAATGAGTCCTACTGTTTGTCACTAGATGTCGTTCATTTTAGAAAAAGGCTAATATTTTTTATATCAAAAGCTCTAAACCATGGACAGGTAAAATGGTAAGACTAGGGTTATCTGACATAATCTGACATGTATTGTTGAAAGTCCTAGTTTTTTCTCTTTTAATCCATAAGGCAATATAAAAATGTCAGTGCATGTAAGATGGCAAATATAAATGGCTGTATGTGTTTGCATTATGAAGGAAACATTTTAGTCTGGTGATTCCCACTTGCTGCTTAAGTGAGGAAGCTTCCCTTCATTGGCTCCCTGTCAAACTTAGAATAGATTTTAAGATTCTTCTTTTGACATATAAAGCCCTCCCTAATAAAGCTCCATCGTATATCAGAGATCTGATTACTCCTTATGTCCCAAACAGAGCACTTCGCTTTTAGACTGCAGGTTTACTGGTGGTTCCTAGAATCTCTAAAACCACAATGAGAGGCAGATATTTCTGGTATCAGGTTCCTCTCCTGTGGAACCAGCTTCCAGCTTTAGTCCACGAGGCAGACACCCTGTCTAGTTTCAGATCTAGGCTTAAAACCTTCCTGTTTGATGAAGTTTATAGTTAGGAAGAGGTAGAGAAGACAACCTAATCCAGTTGGGCAGGAACTCAGTCTTGACAGACGGTTCTCCTTTGGTCTACCTTCTTTATGTCTCTCTCTATAGGGTTAAGTTTTTCTAGAGTTATGCTGCTATAGGATTCAACTGCTGGAGGACAATCTGACCACTTCTCTCTCTGCTACTTTCTTCCTTTGTCCAATCTACTTAGTTACCGTTATTTCAACCTTGTTAACCTTTTGTTTTCTCTTAGTGTTCTTCTCTCCATAGTAACCACACCTGGTCTGGCGTTCTGTTAGCGGAGACAGCTTTTTGGATGAGAACATGGGCTGAGATGCTGCCAGGGACGCTCTACAACTAATGCTATAAACTTTTTTATTCAGTATCCTGCGCATCTATTTTAGTTTTCTGTCTCTTCAAACCCCCAGTGGGTCGTGGCAGATGGCTGCTTGTACTGAGCCAGGTTCTGTTGGAGGTTTCTTCCTGTTAAAGAGGAGTTTTTACTCTCCACTGTCGCTACATGCATGCTCAGTATGAGGGATTGCTGTAAAGTCAACGACAACACAAGCTATACTTTAATTCTGCTGGTCTTTTGCTTGGAAAAGTCTGTAATCCTCTGTAGTGACAGATAATGATGCAACCATCCTGCAGAGTGGAGTCGCCTGTTTTTCTTGAAACGGTCACTTTTTGCTCATGTGATCAAAACTCTAAATTTTATGGATGACTGTAGTGAGAATTTATCCAAAATCAATCTGGCTTTCCTTCTCAGGAATTAAATAAGCATTAAAATCTTTGTCAGGATTCCGTTTTATTAGAAATGTTCGCAAAAATCGACAGCTAAGTTAAAACGAATCAAAACTTATATTTGGCTTTTAACTACCTGCTGCAAAGTACTTACTAATCTGAACAAGGTTGCACTAGTTATGACACATGCTATATCTATGATTTAATGAAGGCCAAGGGGGGGCTTAATTGGGAAAAATGATATGAAGGCAAGAAAGACTTTCGTGTTCCTAACTTTCAGATTGAGGAATGGTGTTTTGCTTTTTGAAATCTTTCTGCCTACTTTGTTATCAAACAGGTCCTTTCCAAGTTTTTTTTTTTTTTTTTTTTTTTTTTTCAGCTC
>JAVLVB010000512.1:0-10643 GCA_032876305.1 Orestias chungarensis | reverse complement strand
ATATATATATATATATACATATACACAGCAAGACAAGGGAAGAACTGTTGGTTGTTATCGACAAAGTTTTACTTATCGTACAGTTACGCCATCTTGAAAAATTACGAGCATCCCTAACTAATATGTTTCAGGTGAAGAAAAGTTTATTAGTAAAAAATAACATATATACAGTATTTACCAAATTAACCTGGGCCTATATGAAAAACAATAGCTTCTCTTGTGTAATAAGAAATTCTCTACGTTTAATCAGTTTTGTTCAACCTCACTTACCAGACATTGGGGCAATAAGTTAAATAGATCCAGTCTAATAACATGAAGTAGGATAAAAGATCTACAAAAAGAAATAAAAAAACACAATATGCCCCAAACTAAATAAAATGAAAACTCTTTCCCACACAAATAAACTGATCACAGCTGATGAGGATCCAGACGCCGATTAAAGAGACAAATTATACAAAAGAATGTGGAGGGAAAGGTTGCTCTCATTTACAAGGATAGATTTGTGTTACTGGGAAAAACGGCACTAATGGTTTGTCTCATTATCTGGTCCTCCACAGCTGCAACGGGAAAAACAGCTGCGCAGTCAGAGCCAGGAACTCTGTTTTTGGAGACCCCTGCAACGGCACTTTCAAGTACCTGGAGGTCTCCTATGTCTGTCACTGTGAGCGGTTCATGTTTTTGTACTTTTATACCAAAAAGCTTGTTCATCTAATGTGAAAATCTCTGATCTGGAAATTCTGTTTTTTTCCCACGCAGATATTTGAATTCTTCACAGCGACCTGTTCAACTAACACATAAACTGGAAAAAAAGTTTTAAAAAATGATTCTGAGGTTAGTATAGGTCAAGAGGATTTTTGTTTTATTAGACAATTATTTTACCAATTGAAGACTGTTGTAATTTATGTGGGTTCCCATTGGGGATTGTATTACTTATGTGTCCCCTAATAAACAAAACGGTCAAACATCTATATATTTTTTGTTGACATTGAATGTGGAGGTCAGTCGAAAAAAGAAATAAAAAAAGCAAAACAATGATGCAAAAAAGGGAAACAAAATAAACAAATGCATTAAAATTTGAAGAAAAATAAATAAATAGATAGACATTTAGAGTATTTACTGCTCAGGATGCGTTTGCCTTTTTATTATTTGAAAACTCCATACAGTAATTATATGGGTGCATTTACAATCAGTCGGCACTTCATGCAAACATGTTTGGAACGTATCAAAACGAACGCAATACAAACTCCGAATGACGAAGCGATTATTAATATAATTTATGATGCAAGTGAGTGTTAAAATGTTACTACCAAATAACAGTCACGTTACTCGTTTCTTCGGAGAGATCGTTTTTGGACGGGTAGACAACCTTCAGGTTCCCTTCTTGATCGACCGTGCGGACCTGCTGAACGATGAGTTCGCCGGAGGTTTCGGAGCCGGCGGCCGGCTGCGGTACGCCGTCGCCCTCTCCGTCTGACCCCGGCTCCTCCTGGTGTTCGGCGGTGAACTTGTTCAACTCTGCCATTTTCTGGTGAGAGAAACGGAAATCGGACGCACGATTAAGCCGCTGCAGCACTGAAGATGAGTAGGAGACAAGTGTAGATAAGGGGAAAAGGGCGGAAAGGAAGAAATTGGTAGCAAAATAAACATAGGAGAGCAGAAGGGGAGGGCAACTCTAAAGGAACAAAGGAAAGAGGAATAATGATAGATTTTCTGTATTTATTATTCTTCACAAAGATCCAGAATGGAAGAACACTGAAATCATATTTTTTAGTTTTGAAGTCTGCATAGGAATCCTGTATTGTTTTTGAGAGTCATAATCAGCGAACAAAAAACTAAAATGATGCATATTGGACCATTTCTATCGGCTCTCTGGTGAGAACGGTTTCCATAGAAAATATAATCTCCAACTGTACATCTGAGCAGCTGATATTAGTAGGACGTGTTATATTGATTATTAAGTTGATCAGATTCTTGGTAGTAGAGAATCGACAACCTGAAAAAAGTGTGCAAAGAGAAAGAGAGAGATTCAATGGCCAACGTTCCTCTGCCGCCACCTTGAGGACAAACGGGGACCTGCAGCACTTTATTGTCAAAACATCTTGACAGTCAGATGTGAAATTCAATCCAATTTGTGATCTTCACAGGAAACAAACAAGCAACAAGAGAAAGGAAATATGGAAGCTTACTGTGATCAAAGCATTCATGATATCTTTACAAGTCTGCAGGCAGGTTGAGCTCGTCACTTCTATCAGCAGCTCTCTGGTCGTCTTCTTGATCTGTACAAGAACGGTGTTACATACGGCATTAAAGGATAGGAAATAAAAAAACATCATTTAACCAACTTGATATGTCTTTTCTCAAAACAATGGTTTGAAGTAGCTTTTGACAGTAAAGCACAGACCTTGGTTTTCTCACTGTTGGTGATTGGCGGGAACGAGATCACGTCTCCCTCTGCATCCACTAAGCAGGGGTAGACGGGTTTTCCTTCCAGAAGCTGCAGGTATCTGTGGAAGAAGAAATTAAACCGGGTGGCGGGAAACAAAACGAGGCACATCTTAACAAGTTGGAATATCCACAAAGTCTTTATTTGTTACAATAATCCTATCAAAAAAAATGTAACTTATATTAACATATCATTTTTTCTGTTAATCTGGTCGAATACGGAGTAATAAAGTAACATAAGACCAATGAAAAAAAAATTTAGACTGTAAATTATTTTTGTTTTATAGCAATTAACCAACTTTTAGATAATAATCTAAAATATCGAGATACCGCTATATACTCGGATATCCTATTTATAGATTAGTACTTATGCAAATACTGCAGATTTAAAACGAAGGACAGGTGTTTGCCTCTCAAGCGGCTTTTAACTACATTTTCCCTTGTGTCTTTCACAAAAATGTCGTTTTTAAGCTATAATATTAAATGTTCTCCAGCACTTTTAGCGAAAGGAGATGCAGGTGGTACTGACTTGTGGAGGCCCGTCACGTTCTGCCTCTTCTTCTGCTTCCTGAGCTCGTCAGCCTCCAGGTGAAGTTGCCTTATCAGCTCGACGGCCGTCATCTCCTTCCGACCCAGGGGCACGATCTGACGAATAATCCGTTCAAATGCGCAAAGTTAAGAGGTTTTTCCAACAGGTTTTTTTTGTCGTTGTAAATAACAGTTCAAATTTTTTTCCACCACTGTCGGCTTTATCATTTCCAGCCAATGTTCCAGTAATATTTTAGGCTTGATAAGGTTCTCTTTCTGGCCGCTTCGACGAGAACTGTGATCTATGATCCAGAACTGTTACAGACTCGGGCCAAACCTAAAATGAAATCCCTCCTCAGATGCATACCTTCAGTCGGGTCGGTGGTCTCACGTCGTACACCAGCGGACCCTTTACAAGCTGCGCATCATGAGTCGCTATGGTTGCAACGGTTCTCCTGCCGCACAAATCCTCGTGCAGCTTCGTCTGTAAGCAAACGGATTCACTCGTAACTAGTTAGTGATGACATTCCCTGCACATAAAATGACGGATGTGTGGTTTCTACCTGAGCAATTAGGAAACGTTTCAGAGCGTTGCCTGCCTTCAGGTTCATTCCCCTGACCAGGCAGCACACCAGGTACGGTCGCACATCTTTGACCTCGCCGCTGACCCGAACGGTGAGCGCCGCGGCGGCCTCCGAGACGTGGAGCACCCTCACCACCATCTTGTTCAAGTCCTCCACCTCGTCTTGCCCCTCGGCCGCCTTCCCCTTCTTCTTCCTCTGCTGCTGCCTCTTCTTCTTGTCGGCGTCCCCGGCGTCTTCGCTCTGCCGGGCTCTTCCTTTGCCCCGCAGGTAGTCCAGGATGGACTTGGTCTGACAGCCGTTGACCATCTTCTCCAGGCGTTTGTCGCTCAGCTTGTTGCCCTTGAAGTTGATCTCCTTTAACTTGGGGCAGTCGCTCAGGTCCGAGGGGATCTCGCTCAGCTCGTTGTTGGACACGTCCAGCACCTGTAAAGGCCGACGTAAGGAAGAGAAAACCTCTTAATAGGAGTTTTACAGACCAGGAACCTAAATGAAGCTCCACTTATAGAGTAACTACTAATGGCACTTATTTAGAGGAATATGAGGGTCATAGTTTGTTCAACAAAGTTTTAAGCTACTGGTACTTCAATGTGAATTACAATCAAAGCTGATTCAACGTAAAACTTGACGTCTCCATAACAGGAGTTGGTAGCAATGTTGCCCCCGCAGCATTGAAGGCTCTCTGGGTTCGATTCCAGCTGGGATGTCTTTCTGCATGCGTGGGGTTTCTCCAGGTACTCGCACTGACTGTTAGGTTAATTGGATTCTCTGACTTGTCCTTCTCCCTGTCGCCCGGCGATGGACCGGCTCCCCACAGGCATAAGCAGGGCTGGAAAATGCATGGATTGACGGACGGAAAACTTTGGTTGAGTTACAGGAGCATAGAAACAGACTCGAATAGTGAAGTTGCCCTACACTTTGTTGGCTTGGCGTTGAGGTTTTCATTTTATCTTACAGTGTATAGATTTAGGAGCATCAGAGTAAACTGGGTCCCATCTCAGTGTTCTGCTTTTACTTACAGGGAAAATCCCAGCCAACTCAAACGAGTTTGAGGTCGCAGTGTGAGAACGATCCCCACTGTGGACGTGGGTCTCACCTTTAGGGCGGACAGCTTGCAGATGTCCGCGCCCAGCTCCTGGATCGAGTTGTCCGAGGCCACCAGGGAGCTGAGCAGCTCCAGCCGCTCGGAGAACAGGTCGGCGGGGAACGCGGCGATGCGGTTCTTGGAGACATTGATGGAGGACAGCTTGGGGCACTGACTCAGCCCGTCAGGAAGAGCCTCCAGGCGGTTGCAGCTCACGTTGAGCGTGTTCAGCTCCTTCAGCCTGGTGACGCCGGGAGGCAAAGCCGTCAGGTTGTTGACGGACAGATCCAGAACCTTCAGCCACTTCAGGCCGCCGATGGCCTCCGGCACCGAGGCGAGCCTGTTCCGGCACAGGACGAGGCTGTGGAGGTTGCCGAGACGCTGGATGTCCTCGTGGATCCCAGTTAAACTCGGACACTGGCTGAGCTCCAGGTAGTTGAGCAGCCGGAGGGAGTAGAGGGAGGCGGGAAGCCCACCGAGGGAGGAAACTCTCTCCTCAAGCCCGCCGCCCTGTAAAACCAGCTCTCGCCGCTTCTCCGCCGCTGCTTTCTCGATTTCGGGCCATGTCTCCATGTCGTTCATAGCAGAGAATGAAAGCGAGCTTCTCTCTTCTTCTTCTGGGTCTTGTTTATGCGGAGGCTCACTTCCCGCTTGAGTCTCTTGAGCGCCGCCTGCTGGCCTGAGGACGAAGGACAGCAAAGAAACTGTTTAATTAAGCAAATTAATTCTTGACATCTAAATTAACCCAAAAAAAAAATATACCTGATTAATTTCAGGAATTATAAAAACGCCATAAAAACAGATTATTTATTCACTTTCATTTAGGGAATAAAGACAACAATCATGTCGTTATTGTCTAAATACAATAATGTTGTATATTTTGTATTATTTTATTTATTCACATTTACTAAACAGTTTTTTTTTGTAATAATAATTTAAGTTTTATTTTACTTCTATATAATAATTAATTAAACTTACTCTATCTGTTGTTAAACAAGCATATTAAGAACCAAGAGCTTTGCTAGCAATCAGGAGTTTATTTTCCTCTGCATAAACTGCAGTTGTAATCCATACTATACGCTTTAACGTTTTAAATATTACATTCATTCATAATTTTAGAAATATACAAAAGAAGGAATAGCGAATACAAAATATGTGAGTGAATCTTTTTTTTTTTCCAGATTCTCTTAAAGCTTTTTCTCCATACGGATTAATTTTTTCCCCATAAACCAGACCAAAAAATATATATATAAAAATAAAACCGTACTAATTTCTTTTTAACATCAAGAACAAAATCGTAAGGCTTGCAAGACCATGATTATCTGTATAATCCACACATACACCAACACAAAGGGGAAAATACAGCAGCCTAAGGGATCTTCTTCTCCAGTTGTAAAACCCAAACTAAAAAAACTTTTTCTTTTTAATAGGTGAAGTCACCATACTTAGCATTATGTATCGTTTCAGCCGTATAGAAGAAGGGAAATAGACTGTATTACTTGAAGAAGCTAAAATCCTTCAATGTCTGTAACACATCTATAATCATTTTTTTAGTTAAACGAGTTACCTCATCAATACTTTAATAATCTTTTCAAACAACAAAAAATAAACAAACCTTTATATTAAAAAAGTTGCTTTTTATTAAATTAAAATAAACTCCTATTATCCGATTCACTGTTTTGAATAGGATAATAAAACGGCTTCCTCTATACGATATAACGTCAAAGACATAACCAGCAGCTCCGAAATATCCTATGGTTAAAAAACAAAATAAGAAAGTTACTGGAGAGGATTTAACGCTCCTCGGGCCACGTGACCCGTTGCCATGGCTCTCTTAATCCGTGACGTAGCTTGGGACCTGGAAATTCGCCGTTGGAACTATGACGCAACAGAGGAGTTTGTGTGACGTAGGCGGCAGTGAGTTCGATCCTGTCGTTTGGATTCGTTTGCAAACGAGAGAAACCCCAGGAAGGATAACCTTAGTAAGGAGTAGTGGGGGAAAAACCTGACATTTACAGGAAATTTGCAGGTAATTGTCTGGTATAGTTATTAAAGGGGACCCACCTTTTATTTAATGACAAATTTACAAAGCAAATAGCATCTAATTTTCGTTTGGGATAAATAAAGTATTTTTGATTCGATTCGATCAAAAGAAACCATGATGGAAAACTCCCAGGTAAGTGAAAATGAGAAATCACCTCAAGAGCTCAGCGAGCAGCTGTCTGAAGAGCTGGCGGTGCTGGAAAAACGGTACTCCAGAACCATGCAGGAGAACGAGCAGCTGAGGGAAGCGGTGTATCACATGGAGGTGCAGTCGGAAAACAGCGAACAAAAACACAAGGACGAAAGAGAACGGCTGTCGGAGGTCATAGTCCAACTGGGACACAAGGTGAGGACACTGGAGTCGCTGAACAACCATCTGATGAACGAAGAGGAGGAGATGATCGAGCACGAGTCCTCGCTGGTAAAACAGAACGACGAAATGAAAACGGAGTTGGCCTTGCTTAAAACCAAGCTCGCAGCGGAGATGGAGGAAGTCAAGACCCTGAAAAGCCAATACTGGCAGGAGACTAAGTACCTTCGATGTGAGTTAGAACACGCTGAGGAAATTATTCTGAACATGGAGGGGGAAAAGGCCAAACAGGACGCCCAGATAGCGCAGCACGAGAGTCTGATAGACGAGTTGTACACGTTGATGGAGAGCCTCAGGGGTAGGATTAAAGATCTAAAGAGGCAGCTCGAGGCGAACCAGGAGGAGAGGATACTGCTCGGAACAGGATCGGAAAGCATCAAAGACGAGTTTGACGCCATCGGGGAAAGCATAGACCCGGAGACCACGCAGGACTCTGCCGTCCAATGCCAACCGCATGCTAGAAGTGTCACGGCAGAAAAATCAACTCACACGGAATCTACGGCTTCGACCCTAAAATGGACCCAAACAAAAACGTTGAGTCTTGAACCCGAGCGGCCCAAGGCTTCGACCCTAAAATGGACCCAAACAAAATCGATGAGTCTTGAACCCGAGCGGCCCGAGGCACCAACCCTAAAATGGACCCAAACGGAAACGATGAGTCTTGAACCCGAGCGGCCCGAGGCACCAACCCTAAAATGGACCCAAACGGAAACGATGAGTCTTGAACCCGAGCGGCCCGAGGCACCAACCCTAAAATGGACCCAAACGGAAACGATGAGTCTTGAACCCGAGCGGCCCGAGGCACCAACCCAAATAGGGACCCAAACGGAAACTTTGACCAGTAAACCTAGGCAGCCTAAATGTTTTGCTGACAAATCGACACAGACTGACCCTCTAACTGCTCCTAAACAGAAGAGTTGGTGGGGGACATGTGTGAAAAGCCTGATATTCATAGGTAAATACGCCTTCCTGTCTGTTTTGCAAGCAGTGGTCGTAACGAAGGCTTACGAAATGGCAAATAACTACTGCGCTGTACAGTCAGAGGTACCCGTGTGAAAGATACTTTTAAGCCATTGTAAATTATGATATTCAGACTAATTAAGCACTTCATTCTGGGCACTTGATGATCTTTATTGATTATAAATTTGTTGATATTTTAAATATATCTTTAATTTCCTCTCACCTTAGATGTGCTAGGCCTCTTTTTCTTAATTTCTTGCCAATTAATAGATTTATTTTGCCTTTGAAAGGATGACATTTTTTATAAAAGGAAAATAATAGACTCTCTCATACACAGAAACAATAGATAAATACAGAACTTTTTTAGAAATTTCATAGCTTATTTAGTTGGAACACCATTTTGTATTAAAGAATTATTATGAATTCTAGTTTAACCATTTGAAGTTTTATCATATATATTTAAGTTATTCTTATTCTTTAGTTTTTTTTTACATGCATGTTTGTAAATTATTAAGAAGTTGAAATCCTGCCTGGAAACAAAATTGTCATATTCATGTTTTTAGATTCTGTTTTCTCTTAGGTTTAACCTTATTCAGTTTTACTAATATGTTTTTTATAGTTAACTGCTTCCTTTAATCTAGAATCAAAGTAATATTTAACTTGATTTATTTACTATTATTTGTAATCCATATTTCAATTTATTAATTTTTATTTGATTTGCTTTATAAATAAATAATTCTAAATAAATTTAGAATTAGAATCAGTTAATGGTGAATTAGCACAATGAATCAAAGAGCAGTCCAGAGCAGGTCAAATCGCTGAGGAACTAAAGGGGAGGCTCTCCGAGCTGGCGGGTCCCTCGCTGGATTACGGTGTTTAACTGAGTTTGTTACCTCTGAGAGCAACGTTTTTCCTCCTTCTCAGTTTATCCGTGAAGATCTACGAGTAACTCTACACGGATCTGACGCCCATAAGCTTTATATCCGCGAACGGGTACCTGAATTTTTTTATTATTTGTTCATTGGGTTTTAAAAGGATATCCAACAAGATTCAAGGACAGGTAAGTACACCCAGGATACTTTTTGCAAAAGAACAACAATCAAAGAGAGAAAGAAAAAACAACAACCCTAAAAATGATAAATAATAGTAGTAAGTAAAAAGAAAAAGAAACATAAATAATATGAATAGTAATAATAATAATAGACTATGTATATAGAAATATATATACATATATGTATACATAAATACACACACACATAAAAAAGTTAAATAATAAAAAAACATCAGCTACTAGAGAGAATCACATATCCTTGTAACCAGTTTTTATTTACTGTATACTATTAGGTAATTCTGAAATAAGTGAGAGGTCTAAACCCTTTATTAATAGATAAAATTGGTTCCATATTTTTTCTAATGTATTAGATAGGTCATTTAGTGACAGTATGATTTTCTCCAGTTTAAGAAAATGTGGGACATCTCTTATCCACTGGGTGTAAGATGGAGGCCCTTTAGATTTCCAGTTGATGACTATTGGCCTTGGGCTGCACAGTGGCGCAGTGGGTAGCACTGTTGCCTTGCAGCAACTGGGTTCAATTCCACCTTGGGTCTTTCTGCAAGGGGTTTGCATGTTCTCCCTGTGCATGCGTTGGTTCTCTCCGGGTACTCCGGCTTCCTCCCACGGTCCAAAAACATTACTCGAAATTGTCCTTATGTGTGAGTGAGTGTGTGCGTGAGTGGTTGTTCGTCCTGTGTGCCTCTCTATGTTGCCCTGCCATGGACTGGTGACCTGTCCAGGGTGTACCCCTGCCTCTCGCCCCTTGTGAGCTGGAGATAGGCGCCAGCAGACCCCTGCGACCCAACAAGGATAACCGGGTTGGAAAATGGATGGAAGTCTTTAAAAGTACTAATGCCAAGCTTGGTCCATCTCGCAAACATGTCATGTATCAGGGAAGGGGGGAAAGAATGATCAGCTGCTAAGGGGGCGTTAATAGTAACTGGCTGTAATCCGAAATGTCGCTTGAACTTGATCTTATTGGAGGTTTTGACAGTCACATTCTTCGTTTATTGTTGAGTAGGAGAGTGAATAGAAGAATACAACAGAGCATTCAGGGATACAGGTTCTGTAGAGTTTGCTTCCATTAATATGCATTTCAAAAGGGTCCAACATCTGAAAACATTCAAGATATCCAATATTTGCAGATCCTAATGTTAGCAGCCCAATAATAGGTGATCACCTTGATTGTCACCAGGATCTTCAAACTTTCCCTGGGCCAAGCAGTCATCCCTCCCTGCCTAAAGACAGCCACAATCATCCCTGTGCCAAAGAAGTCACCAATCACCAGCCTGAATGATTACTGCACAGTGGCCCTCACACCGGTAATCATGAAGGGCGGATGGATAGCTCAATTGGAAAGTCACCTGACTTGCACTGGTGGCCTGGGTTCAAATCCAGGCCTGGGCTACACCAACAACATTCAGTGTGGGTCCTTAGGCAATACCCTTTGCGCTACTGCCTACTTTGTAAGTTGCTTTGGATAAAAGCGTCTGCTAAATATATAAACATAAACAAACATGAAGTGCTTTGAGAGGCTGGTCCTCCAACACATCGGAGACCCCCCCCCCCCCCCCCCCCCCC
>JAVLVB010000511.1:596519-629781 GCA_032876305.1 Orestias chungarensis | reverse complement strand
TATTTAGATAATGGAGCAGTGGAGAGTAGTTTCTTAAACTATTGTTAAAACATGTATTTAGATAATGGAGCAGTGGAGAGTAGTTTCTTAAACCATGGTTAAAACATATATTTAGATAATGGAGCATTGGAGAGTAGTTTCTTAAACCATTGTTAAAACATGCCTGAAGGTCCTCTGGACTCTTAGACTGTTTGTCCTCAGCATATCCTGTCTCCCATCGAGACAACAGTGTTTTTGTCTTTGATAGAAATCTCAATAACCCTCTAATTAGAAACACATATAAAGCAACCATTTGATTATTCGAACCAACTTTTTAAGTTCTGCCTCAAAAACACACAGAACTTTTCATCTTACACACTAATGGTGATTTCCATTTCTATTACTAGTAACAGGTTGGACTTCACATTTGGAAAGCCGGAGATTTGTCTTCCTGCTGTGCATCAGATAAAGTCGCTCCTCTTATTAACTTTGGTTAGATGTGCTAGAAAATGAACATGTGGGAAAAGCAACAGAGGCCTTCTTCATATTTTTTCCTAAGCAAATCTAAAGTCCAGAAGAGCTTCATATTTGTGATTTTTGTTTCCCCAAGTTTTTTTTTTCTCCCAGATTTTGCACAAGTAGAATTTTTTAAGGGAATTTAAAAAAAAAAATTTTGTTCCTTAGCACATAACACATTTTCGGATGTTTGCTGTACATCTGTGTTCTGAGTGGGCGAACAAAACAACAGTATTACATCAAAATCCTGACCTCACCGGAACACAGTGTTCCAAAGTAAAAAAAAAAGTTTGGGTGTGACGTTGTTCCCAGCTAAGACATCGACCACTAAACTACTGAATCCTTAAAAGTATAAGAACAAATATCTCCTGTAACCTGGAGGGGGAAGCCTTAGACTCACTGATTTAAAACACTCAGTTTTCACATTTAAGAAATCTAATCTGCTCGTTTATTTTTCAAACTTGGATGACTTCACTGCCCTAGATTAAAAAGGAGAAACTATAAAACCACATAAAACTGGAAAATGAATTATTGACAAATAAACCTTTACCTCCTGACTAAGGAAACATTCCTTCATTCTCGTTAACTGTAAAAGAAGTTTATAAAATTAATTACACATGTATGTATATGAGCATATGAGTTTAAACTAACCTTTGTCAGCGAAAAGTATCTCTTTAAATACATTTTTTTTAACCAAAGAATTCAAATAAACCAGTTAAACATGCATTTTATTCAACAAGGGCATGTATGCGTACAATCACTTTAACTGTAACAGGAAGAACTTGTTTGACTTAGAAGATGAACATGTGCTTAAATAACTTAAGTGTACAAATACAACTCTGACAGGTTTGAGAAGTAATAAAAAGGTTCAGCATTAAAACATTAGGCTGTAAAGAGTCTAAGATGGAAGGAAACACAACAGGGTTGCTAGAATATCCCATCAAATATCCCAAGGAATGCTTCTTCCTCCGTGCTGTGGGTAAGGAACAGAAAAAGAGAGAGAACTAATTATTCACTATTCAGGTAAAAATAAAAACACTCTGATAAAACTAGGGAGGGCCCAAGCCACTGCATTTTCTATTATTGTAGTACTCAACAACACTCAATCGTGGATTTTTGTTGTTGCTGAACAGTTTGTGATCTTATCAGTCCGATGAGGCTTTCTGGCTCGTTCTACACAAACTATTCAAAGTTCCTCTGGACCATAGCTGGGCTTCTACATGTTTCCTTTAGGTCTTGCTGATATCCTTTCGTGACACGCCATTTACTTTTCTCAACCCAGTCCAACCTGCTTCTTCACACTCTCTCGTCTCTCTGGGCCGTAAGTGCTTAAAGTTGTCTACATTCTTCGTTTCTAATCCCTGTAACGTCGCCGTTCCCCTTGTGCTCCCCTCACTGACACACATGCGTTCTGTTTTGGTGCCTCCAATCTTCATTGCTCTTTTTTTCAGTACGCACCTCCACTTCTCCACTCTCTACTTGTGCCCTGCCCTCACTACAAATCACAATCATCAATCACGAGTTATCTGCAAATGTCCATGTGTGACTCCTGCCCAACCTCATCTGTCAGCTTGTCCTTTGCCGGAGTGAAGAAGCTTAGAGACGATTCTTGATGCAGTCCCATCTCACTGCTGTCTCGCAGTACTGACACGTCCTGCACCAGTCTAACCTTTTCCTCAGAAATGTTCTAACTCTTTCAAGATTTTATACAACAATCTAGTCAAAAACTCTACCGCCACCTCCCCTAGAAACCTTCCTCTCTTCATCTTTACTAATTAGAGCTTTTTCTGCTAATCCACAACAATCAACTCTCCTGCTCTGAGCTCCTTCACATGTTCCTCATTCATCACTCCTTCTCCTAAAGCAAAGAATATATTTGTTTTGTTTTTACTTCTGGAACGAGAGGAGAATGTCTTCTTTAGGTTTTGTTGGTACACTCTTAACTTAAACCACACAAAAATAAGCTTGAATTGTGACTAGAATCTGAAATAATAATAATTTATTTATGAGGTGAACCAACCTGGCCATTTGTGTAAACAGTTTTGAAAATATCGCCCTCCTTCTAAATCAAGACATATTTAAACGAGGAATTCTGGCACTATGGGAGAAAAAAAAAGTACTTCTTCTGTATTCATTAGACACAGCCAGCCCTGATTATTGCAACATTTGCTGAATAAAATATAGCAACAAACAGAACATATGTTAAAGATCTTGAAAAAAGAAACACATTATGCCGCGTCTGAAAAAGTATAAAGTTGCTGATGTCCCGCTTAAAACCGTTCATATGTCCTAATTGGGACTTCCCTAGATAAAACCATGGAGATCAGGGAAGTGTTGAATATTTACCTTTGATTGAGAGACAAGTTAGAGCTGGATGGTGCATTCATTGCAGAGAAGAAGTCCAACCTTCTGCTAACCTGTCGCTCCTGAGTCTGTGCTCGCAGCTTTTCAGGCGTTCTTACTGTGAGCCTGTCACTATAAACATTTGGTCTCTGTGGCAAAATGAAAGACAAGAAAGCGTCCTCCACAATTTTTAACAATGCACCGACAAGGAAAAGCAGCATACAGCTTTGTGGAGGAACCTTGGATTATGTTTAGGTAGCGCAAGTCAAACCTTTTCATCGCAGTCCTCTGTGACTCTGTTCTGCGATGTGAACGAGTGGCTGACAGATGAGGATTTAAAGTTCCTTAATTTAGGGGTTGAATGTGAAACAGACCTAGAACAAAGATTAAAATGAAAGAGGTCCCTCAATGCCTGCAATATCTGTGGTTTTACATGATGAATTTAGCTTTAAAAGGAGCGAAGACCTAATCCTTTCTGTGGCCTAACCTCAGTGATGTAGTGAAAGCATTCATCGGGACTCCTGCTTGTGAGCTGCTGTCCGGCACTGGTGCTGATGTCGAGCCACTGCCTGTCAGAAAATACATACTAGGAATTATTATAAAAAGAATTACAACTGTTGAAAGATATTCCAAAAACAACAAATGTTGGAAAGTGTACAAAGGCTGCTACACACATTTGTGTTAGATTAGGATCCAAAAATATGCATGATGATTAAATATTTGACTACCTGACACCCAGTTGTGAACATGCTGCTGCATCTGAGGTTTGAAGGTGGTTTTACGTTGGGGCTCTGATATCTCGCTGGCATTCAGCAAGTTTTCATCATCAAAATCCTCCCAGTCATCCCATTCATTTCCCAGGTCGAAGGTGACACTTGGGATTTGGACAGGCGAAGGACCGCCGGAGAGAGAGTTCTGCTCCGACACCCAGTTAAATGAAGCGGAGCTGCTCATGCTGATCTGGTTCACATGCGGTCTCGGGCCTAAGCCGTATTTTAGTGCCATCCGTTTTGAGGAATCTGGAGATTAAAAAGTAAAAAAAACCTAAAAACTTTGAGAATTAAAAGAACATTTCTTGTTTACAAATTCTTTGGAAATTTATTTAAAAAAGCTGCACATAACATTGTGAGTATATCTCCATAGCAATGTTAGAGTGAAAATTGTTGTTAGTCAACATACTGTTATGATCTTGCATTTCTTAAGCTAGTGTAATACAAACCGGATTCCAAAAAAGATGGGACACTAAACAAATTGTGAATAACAACTGAATTCAATGATGTGGAAATGTCAATATTTTATTCGTAATAGAACATAGATGACAGATTAGTGTCTCTCTGAAGCCAAGATGGTAAGAGGACCACCAATTCCACCATTGTTGTGCAGAAAGATAGTGCAGCAATACCAGAATGGTGTTACCAAGCGTAAAATAGCAAAGACCTTTAAGTTATCATCATCAACCGTGCAAAATATCATCGAAAGATTCAGAGAATCTGGAACAATTGCTGTGTGTAAGGGTCAAGGCAGTAGACTCTACTGGATGCTCGTGATCTCAGGGCCCTTAAACGTCACTGCACCTCAAACAGGAATGCCACTGTCAAGAAAATAACAGAATGGGCTCAGGAATACTTCCAGAAAGCATCGTCAGTGAAAACAATCCACCGTGCCATCCTCTGTTTCCAGATGAAACTCTACAGTGCAAAGCTCCACAAGCTCAGACGTTTGCACTGGGCCAGGGGTCTTTTAAAATGGAGTGTGGCAAAATGGAGACTGTTCTGTGGTCAGATGAGTCACGATTTGAAGTTCTTTATGGAACACTGCGACGCCATGTCATCCGGACCAGAGAGGACTAGGATAACCCATCTAGCACACGAGTGCTTGTGGCGTGGGCAGCTTGCATGTCAGGAAAGGCTTCATTAATGCAGAGAACTATGTTCAGGTTCTACAACAACAAATGCTCCCATCTAGAAGTCATCTCTTTCAGGGAAGACCCTGCATTTTTCAACAACATAATGCGAGACCACATTCTGCAGCAATCATAACATCATGGCTACTTAGGAGAAGGATCCGGGTACTGAAATGGCCAGCCTGCAGTCCAGATCTTTCACCTATAGAGAACATTTGGCGCATCATAAAGAGGAAGGTGCGACAAAGAAGGCCCAGGACGATTGAACAGTTAGAGGCCTGTAATAGACATGAATGGGAGAGCATTCCTATTTCTAAACTTGAGAAACTGGTCTCCTCTGTCCCCAGACTTCTGTTGGTTGTTGTAAGAAGAAGGGGGGATGCCACACATTGGCAAAAAATGGCCTTGTCCCAACTTTTTTGAGATTTGTTGACGCCATGAAAGTTTGATACAACATATTTTTCCCTTTAAATGATACATTCACTAAGTTTAACCTTTTGATCTGTGATTTGTGTTCAATTCTGAATAAAATATTAGATGTTGGCACCTCCACATCATTGCATTCAGTTTTTATTCACAATTTGTCCCAACTTTTTGGGAATCTGGTTTGTATTTAGCTTTTTTGACAGTCTTAGGGCTGCAGATGATCACACAGACATTGTCCAATGACAATGATATTGAACATTTATTGGTATCATGTCCAGCGCAACATTCTCTAATATCTTTGCTGTCACAATAAGAATACGTCAAAAATCTAAAAACCGTACATGTAACATTCCCAAATCAAGCTAATCCCTGTTCATGTTAGTTGTCCACAAGATGTCAAGAGTGTAGTTTAATTTAAGGTGCTATTTAATCTGTTTGAAAACTCCAGTTTTTTTAATATCATAATATATATTGCAGGGTTAGAACAAACATTTAGACTTTTTTTCCTGTATTGCGCAGCCTTGCTAACTTGACACCTCCATCGGTCTAACTGGTGCAAGTAGTGCCGATTAATACGTAAACATAGCGACGCCTCATTGTTTAGCATGGATCAGCCTTAATGAACGGTGTCTTTAAGAAGAGACAGAGCCAATTGTTTTTTGTTTTTTTTTTGCTAGAAAGCTTAGGCTGTTCAACATTTTGACCAACAGGTCTAATAGGTCTGCAATCCTCTTTTTTTCCCCTAAACATCAGTTGTGAATCCAGCATCTGAGCCAGTATTCAGCAATGTGGTAAGGATTTCTGTCAAGTCAAGTCCTTTGTTTATAAAATGAAGGACACTATTCAGAGCATCTCTAATTCAGATTTGTTGTAATCCAGAATATCCCTGCAAATAGCATCAATATTTATGAAGAGCTCTTTGAAAAAACATGGATAATGAGAGCATAATTGTTCAACTTCTTTTTGGATTGCTGCAGTACTTCTAAGTTGGATTGAATTATCAAAAATTATGTAGAAAATACAATGGTTGGTTGCTTAGACCTAAGTACTATAGAGCTTTTTATACTAGACTTTTAAAATTGTAAACCTGTTTCCTATTTTCCTATGTATTTTGTCAAATTAAATTCTTTAATATTTTTAAAGAGTTTATTGCTTCTTTTTTGGCAGAAAAGAAAAAGAAAGCAAGAAACAAACAAACAAACAAAGAATGAAAGAAACAAAGAAACAAGGAATTAAAGAAACAAAGAAAGCATACCCCTAGTCTGAGCCAGGACTGTTACCTTCAAATCTGTGATTAATTTCATACCCATGCGGCCATAGCTGTGTTTAGACATTTTAAATGACTGTAAAATTATTTTAAATCATTTAAAACACCTAGGTATATGAAATTATGAATAGAAAAGGTCTAACAGTTCATTTTAAAACAGAAAAAGAAGAAACAGAGGCAAGACCCAGAAAAAAAAGCTAAACTCTGATCAAGCTGTTCATCAGCTAATGACTTTAAAGAGTACTAATAAGTGCCGTGTTAAATATGACATCCAAATGCACACAGGGAAACTAAACAGTTTAACAGAACATGGATTACTATACTTTGCTGGTGAGCAGGTGGCGCAGCAGACGTTTGGGAAGTCTCTGCCCTCGACTGAAGACTGTCTCCAACGTGGACACAGCAATCTGAAAAAGGGAACAATAATAATCACAGAATAAGAAGGATAACTGCACACACTTAAAATCAGCTTATATGTTTTTGCTTCTTAAGCTATTTTAAACCAACCTGAAATAATAAAGCATAATCTGCTCCCTTCACTCAAAACTAAGCACCTATGTTATAATAAATTATTTTACAAAAGACCCAACTAGCAACCTCTATTATTATTTAACCAAGGATAGCATAACAGATTTCAAAAGAGCTATTTATTGAATTTGCTACAGTAGATAATTACAGAAGAATGTATCTCAAGTGTTCTTTGTGGAGGTGTAATAATGTTATTACTGCATCTCGTTTACCTCTGTCAAGATCATCCAGACAAACTACATCAGGAAGCTGAGGACAATCTTCAGTTGTCAGCTGAGTGTCAGCAATGCTACGTCTGTTTCCTGTAGGCCTGCTCATCAAATAAACAGAACAAAACATTCAAAATGAGGGCAAGCTAACAATATCCTCACCAGGAGAAATACTAGAAAATGTCAAAGGATGATGAGATGATGTCTTCGTGTGCCCAAAAAATAAAACTTAGTTTAACACTTATCAGTTTATTTATCCCCTACGTATATCACTAAGGCCTTTCAGACTCAAGCTCTCAGTGGACCAATTATCTAAACAAGATGAGTACAAACACACAAACACCTAACAGAAGCTGAATATTAGCAAAGCACAAAAATGAACTGCCTCCGATTGACCGTATTTGTTTTAAATGAATGAATAAAATGGAAATACCAGCAGAGTGAGGGAAGCGTTTCTTTGGGTTTGTAAGCAAACGTCTGCATGTTGACAGGCAAGTGCTCCTCACTCATTTTCATCTGAAGGACACAGAACATTAAATATAACTCATTTAGAACATGTGTACTGTCCTATTTGTACTGTATATGGGACAATATTAAAATGTCGAGCTAGGCAGCCATTTGTGCAAAAACATACATCATTTTTCATATAAGTTGATGATTTTGTTTGGGAAACGAATCATATATTAAGACAAGTGGCAATCGGCAACAGCATTTTTTAAACAGACACAGCAAATATCAATAGGTGATCAATAGATAACATTGGAACAACTTCTTACAATGTGCCTAAAGACATAATTCAAAATAGGCTCTTTAAAATAGTGTCTTGTCATTTGTTGACATTCACAGTGAATTACAATCAGTTTTGTATTTTTAGGCCTGGATGAGTCAGCGACCAGCTGAAAATACAGAGGCAGGACACAACGTAAGTAGATAGAGGTATAAACACTGGACTAAAAGGTAAAGACGTAAAGAACAGTCAATTTCCGAACTCTGAAAGGTCTTCAAAAAGCTTTTGGAAAAACTACAAGAAACCCTGGTACAATTTATAAACGTGACGTTATCATTCAAGAGAGGCGATAGAACAAAGATTTAAAGTCTTCTTGTTTACCTTAAGCCTTTTGACCGGGGTCTGTGAGAGTACGTCGGACCTGTTCCTCAGGTCATCCAAGTAGGAGGAGAAGCCGGATTCATGGTTGGCCGACCCCTTCTGTCCAACAGTAACACCTACTTTGCCTAGGGAGGCAATGGAGAGTCTGAATTAAGGAAATCTGCAGTTTAAATCACACGTAAACCTAAAAAAAGGAAATATTAATACACTCACAACAGCCATGAGAGCAAAGATTTTTATTCTTGCAGAAATGATGGCACTGTCTCCTACTGGCTAAATCTGTTCGCACATACGAGAAAAAAACCCCGTCAGCTCTCTGCCTCCACATTAGGAACGTACACAATTTTACATGGCGGTATCCAATGAAATCAACATAATTGAACTACTTCATATTGCCTTGCTCTGTTGCAGCTGTGACATTTTCTTTTCGACTTGCTGCACAGTTTCTGGACTGCTGTTTCAGAGCAGAGTGTTGAGGTCCCCGTCCAGTGGGAACATCTGTTACGTTGAGGGGAATTTCAGTCTCAAGCCTTTTGGCTGCAGAGTAGTACACGGGAAACTTCAGCTGGATGTCCAACCCCACTGCAAAGAGCAAGTTTAGCAAGCGCTAAAGATTGGTTGGTTTTTCTAAACATCAGCATTTAACCAAAGATGCCAAACGTTATTTTAAATTATAAATGTTATAGTTTAACGGGTAAAACAACAATTTTGTTAGTCTGCTTATACTTTATATAGATAAACATACAAAATGTTCCTGTTAATAATGAATATTATATATAAGTTCACTCGTAAAATTAGGGGTGCCCTTAGCAATCTCTGCGAAACAATTTGAACACAAAAATATTTGATGCCAATTGAACGTTTTCAGCATCTTTACGTGACCTGAAGCAGATGGCAATTTCTTTTAACCAATCGCCATAAGTGAAGAGCCTATTTAGATCATGTCACCACAGTTAGGAGCTAGAAAAACTCGTATGGTTTAACGGTTGACATCGGCGAGTCTCCATAACACCTATTATACTCTTTCCGCATACCAACCACTTGTTTTCATGCCACAAACAAAAAAGCCTTGTATCACCTACCATCACAAATGTAAACTGCGTCTTTCTCGAGACTACTAGAGTGAATTTTACAGATTTTGAAGATTTAATTTTAACAATGTGAAGTTGTATTTAAACAGACTTTGAAATGACTGAAATAAATAATATTTTGAAAATATTATGTTCTGTTATTTGAAATTTCTTTTTAGGAAAACAAAGTACATTTTTTTCATTAAAATTGGAAATCATTTGCATATTGGTAATCCAAACGAAGATGTTTTTGTTTATACAGTTTACCATATTCTGAGCTGATGAGATTGACACTGATCTCATTTCCTTTGGAAGCCTTTGGCACATCTATCTTTTTTGTCCAGCTACCAAACTTCAGCAGCAATGAGTCCCTGACAAACAGATGTGAAAACATCCTTTTAAAGTCTAGGTCTGCTTTTAGAGCTTACATTAAACACAGCAACCATCAAAACCTTTCTAAGCACAACTTTCTCACGTGAGTTTCTGTAGATAGACCACGTCGTTTTCAGAGTTGCCAATGATCAGGGAGACGTAGTGATGGATTGGAGCTGTTCTCCTGGACAGAAGCTGGGTTTGGTTCTTTAAAATCACCTTCACCAAAACTTCAGCTGTGGCGCTGCTGTACCTGGGCAGCTAACAAAAAAAACAAGCAGTTTAAAGAACCGTGAGATAGAGTTTGTTCACTGATATGGTAAGGAGAGCTCTTCTGAAGTGAAGTTAAAATTAAAAGGAGAAAGGGGCTAACAAAGTTCTGCGTTTCTCAGTTATTGTTGCACCTGAATTTCCACACTTATGGACACTAAGTGTATTCTGTTTTCTACTATAGGAAACAAACCTTAAAAAGTGCTTCCTTAAGAAATAGCTAAATTCTAAATGTGCAGCAGCCATGTTGGATAGTTAACTTGTAGAAACTCAGCGAGCTACTAACGTTCTGGCTTAAATTAGTGAGTGTTTATAATGTATTTCTAACTGGGAACTAGTAAAGTTTATGTTTTCGTACGATGAGATTGAGCTCTGATCTAACTCTACAGCTTTCTTTGTCTTTGCTAAAGTGAATAAAGACAATTTTAATAAAATAAAGTTGAGTAGCTTGTTAATGAAAATCTACGGAAAAGACAGTCTGGCCTGAAAATCTATCTTTTAACAAACTGAAGATGATTAATATTGATGACAAACACAAAGGTGCGTTTCTGATTCTTGTTTGTCGCGAGGCTAACCTGTTCCAGGTTAACATCATACTTCGGGAGATGTATGACAGAGTCTCTGATTTGGTTTCCAAAAGGTGGATGTCTGTTTAGAATCTGCATACAGACAAAAACATGATTAGACCTGATCCAAAGGGTTAAAATCAAAACAAGTTTCTTTACTGAGATAAAATTGAAGAAAAAAAACCCATCTTGTACAATCATTTATATCAATTGAATCTGTCAGTTAATGGCTGTTTCACGCTTTTGTGCAGTAAATCAGTAAAAATGGCCGACCAGCTCCAACTCTCTTGGGTTGGTTTCCTCTATTTTGCTGAAACTGGTGAGTCCAGCATTCACCATTGCAGTTGACAGAGTCAGACCTAAACACAATAAGCTACAATTAAATTACCTAACAAAAATAAAAAATAAAAAAATCAAGTTCAAAATAACAATTTTTAAAAGGTACACAATTAAAATGCTCACATATGAAACTACTGTGGTCCTAACTTTTTATATTTTATGATCTACGTCAATGCACTGACCTATCTTCTCCATCTGTTTGGAAACAAAGGGTGAGTTTTCCCAAAGCTTTGCTCTAAAACACTTAGCCAGGATCAGGGAGTTCAGCGTAGCACAAAACCCAGTCTTAGACTGCAGACTAAGAACCTCAGACAGGCCTGATGAGAGAAAAAAAAAACAATGTCATATAAAGAGTAACCCCAAAAGAAATCTGTTTCTTTTTATCACTTTTACGAAACTCACATTTGCTGATGCGCAACCCGATTCTGAAGATCTTTGCTGTCTCCTGTGTAAGACCAAAGTCTTGAATTGAGATTGAGCCCAACTGAGCCTGGATCAAGCTGCGAGACAACAAACCCGGATCAGCACCGTCAGATTTCCTGAGGAGAACAATTTCCTACAAGATTACACTAAACACCCCCTAACCAGTTCACTTTCATCTCGCTGGTTCTGATCTTTCCCTCAAGAGGAAATCTGAAAGACAAAACATCAAACTCTGAATAAAACAGGTTGTTAAATCTGTGATTATCAAACATGTTTTAATGCGATTATTGATCATCATTAAACAAGCGATGTGACCTAATGGTGGTCCTGTTCTTGTCTTTGTTCAGACTGTTCAAGGGTCTCTTCTCAGTGACTCTCAACTGTATGTCCCTGAACTCTTTGCTCTTTGACAACAGGTCAACCTACAGAAACACAAAATACCAGGTGGTGTTAATATTTTTTGCATTTTACAATGGTAAAAATTATATAGTAATTAGATTTAAAAAAGTATAATAAAAAAATGTTCTCTGGAAACCTTTGCATCAAAAGTCATAGTTGAAGCTTCGGCACAAAGCATGAGGTTAAGAGCTTACCAGGTCAGGCAGGGTTTCAGTGCCAGTTACTCGGCTGAAAAGCTGCATTGTTTCAAATGCAACACAGTATCTCGCCATCAGCCTGCCACCCTCTGGCAAAAAGAGAGAAGCGTCTCCACGTGAACATAGAAAATTCCTTCAAGCCACAAACTTAAGACAGAATCCTTCTCTACCGGTTGGTTTGACGTTGATGTCCTCGTCCATGCTGATCAAGTCAATTGACGACAGAGAGTTGAGGTTCTTCAGACATAGTTCTAAACAAGACAGAATTATAAAACCTGTGCACGATTTGAAACGGTGGAAGTGTATGTGAAAGGAATGATTAGTTAGTGCCCACCTTGCAACTTGGCCTCAACGCCGAATCTGTCTAAGTTGGCAGAGAAACCTGCGCGGAAGGCGATGACAGTAAGTAGTGAACATGCAGTCACAGACATATTTCCTTGCACGAAGCTTCATACCTTTGAACATTTTGACATTGTAGTCACATCACCACCACAGATTTCAATCTGTTTCATTAAGATATTTTAGGACTGCGTAGCAGAAAGTGAAGCATAATTGTGAGATAAACAAAGTTTTTTGGTAATTTCTTAAAAGTAGAAAGTAAAGTGATATGCAAAGTAACTCAGTTGGAATTAGATTGGATGGAGAGTGATTTAAGGCACATTCTCAATTAGATTTAGTTGTGCACTTATATTGGGCCATTCCAACCCAGCTCCCTCTACTTCCACCCTAGTCTCTTGTGTTTTGCAGCCTCCAAGAATCTTTCTCCCAGGATTGTCCTGTATTGACCGGCTGTGGTCAATGCTGAATAAACACATGCCCATGCCAACACCATGTTTCACTCTGGGAATACATGTTCAGGCTGATGTGGAGTTTTCTGCCTTGTAAAATTTTGCCAGGCCACAACTTTCCATTTTTAGCACCTTCTTTCACATTTTCAATGTTTTCCTCATGGCTGTTGTCAAACTGTCAACTGGACGTCGAATACATTTATAAGTAAAGGATTACTTTGCTCCAGAGACCAAAAGAAGGAACAGCTGGATTTAGAGTGAGATTGAAATATACAACTCTCAACATACCATCACTCTGTGTAAAGTTTGTGGTTTAAATGTCAGAAAATGGATCGCAATACAAGGCGAAGTTAAATGTGGACACTTGAGCTGACCATAGTGAGATGGATTCTGAAGGGCTCTGATATAGAGGAAGGTGGAGCGTATCCAGTCTAGAGCCATGTTTACGTGTCTGATGGTTTGGAGAACAATCTCTGCATTCAGGTGCTCCATCAGGTGACTGTGCAAGCTGGGAGAGCAGTGTGTTGTTACCTCAGGTGTTGTAGTAAGAAGGTTTTTGCTGGTGTGTTTCTGAAGAGAATAGCTTCCTACCTGCTCTCAATGATCTCCACATCATTCAGAAGTTTCATGTACTTTTCTCTGGTTTGAACCTTGGTCATGATCACTGCTGTTGCCGAAGTATCAAACTGACGAATAGAAACACAGTAAAACAGTAGGTAAAAAAAGGATATGTTTGTGGGAACAAAAAAAATAAAAGGATTCCCCAAACGTTTGAATTCTGGTACCTGAGGTCGCCCCGCGCGGCCTATCATCTGCAGGATGTCAGCCTCACTATACTCTTCACAGGAACCGGCAAAATACTGCATTGTTGACTTGATCACAACCAGGTGAGCAGGTAGGTTGACTCCCATAGCCAGAGTCCGGGTCGTAACTGGCAAATCCAAAGTAAAAAGACACAGATCACAGTTGCAATCAAACTAGAAAACCATTCCTGCATATTAGGTTGCTCATGTCTTTGAAATAATCAAATTACAAAACAAAAACAGTTCAAATAGTTAGATAAAACTATTTAAACCAAAAATACTAGCTAAACATATAATTCGTCTAAACCTGAAAATTGATCAAAATATAAGCCAGATAAGTGAGACAGTGAATGTATTTTCATGTATTTCAGCCTCTAACCCACAGAAAAATCTGATTTTGAAACTCTAATACGACCCTGTTTGTCTTTTAAAACAATATGTTAGTGATAATACTTTTTAAAAATACCGGGTAGGTGTGGACAAAGGCCTCAGACTACAACAGATTGGAATATTAAGTTTGGTCTCAGGCCCACATGAGGCAAAAAGTCAAACGCTTTATTACTTACATCAGTGTTTTTTAGGTTCTTAAAAGCCCACATATCTGTACTTTTGATATGGCTGTTAGGTGAAAACAATTTTCCTAAAGATAAGAGATAGAATCACAAGTATAAATTTAAAGGAAGAGTGCACTGCATATTGCTGCTTCCAGATTCGTGAGGAGGAAGAAGATCTGGAGGCATGAGCCATATTACACGTGGGCTAAAACACCTTGGGAAAACACCAGAAGATATTTTGTGTAATAAAGTATTAATTGCAGCAGGTCATACCAGCAGAAGTGACTATTACTAAGTACTACATATACTTGTGATGAAGTAGTTGAATAATTTGGAGACTGGAGTTATTAATTCAGTATTTAATTTGAAAAAAACAACAACACATTTTTGTGTTAATCTATTGAAATTGTTATCGTTTCATTTGTCTGTTATAAACTGCTGCTGGTTTGTACGGATTTTCCTCGTGGGGTTTAACATTTTAATGTGTAGCTCTAAAATTTACCCATTCACTGTATCTTATGGACTGTTCTGATGTTTTCGTAGAGATAATCTTTTTTAGACATGGTCTAGGTAATAATACATCCACCGTCGGTATACAACAGATAAACACATTAAATTGTATAACTCCTATGAAAAACCTCTAATGTCATTTAGCTTGATGCATCTATTCTAGCCATTAATAATGTTTTTCTTCTTATGGTGATTTCAGGTCATGTATTTATCTTCCAAAACCTTCCAAAATGCACAAGTTAACCATTGTCACAGTCCTAATATAAATAAAACGTTATTCCACAGCCCCTGTGTTTGGTCTTACATAGAACTGGAAGGTCTCCCAGGATAAAGGCTTCTTCCACCAGCTTCCGGTCAGACAAGGCGACACCTGCATGGTGGTAACCAACTCCAAGCATCATCAGATCTGTGTGACAAGAAGAACACAAAGGTTTCTATATAATCATGTGCTAAAGGATTGTGCGCGCTCTCTGAGGATCCATGCATCATCTTGAAACATGGTGGTGTCAGCATTATGCTTTCTTCAGCGTGGAGAGAAAAGCTAGTCCGAGTTCACAGAAAAATAGTTGGAGCTAAATGGCAATCATGGTAGAAAACAGTGGCAGGAAAAGTATTGAGCTTTAGATGAAGGCTCATCATCCAGTGGGATTCTGACTCTACAGAAAAACCCTAAACATGCAGCCAACGCTACAAAGGAATGGTTTAGATACCAAAAGCATTGATGTACTTGTTAGAAGGGCCTATTCAAAGTCCAGATCAAAATGAAAATGTGATATTCACAGATGTGCCCCGTCAAATATAAATGATTTTCAGTTATTGTGCAAAGAGCAGAAACATTTCATAGTCCAGAAGGATGCAACAGAGGAATGTATAGAAAGATGCTAGCGAGACGCATTACCTCTCAATTTGGAATCCAGGACACACTTTGCATATTTCATCAACCTGCAAAGTCAATCAGATCTCATAAGCCCAGCAGAAATAATGTCCGCAACATAAGGTTATTAAATGATTCGTGCACATAGAGACGTCACATTGGAGCAGATCGCTGCACCTTTGCTTGTGTTCAAAGCTCATTATGAATCGGGCATCCTTCGCCAGAACTGCAGCTGACTGCTGAACGCCTTTTCTCGTCGAGCAAAACTACAAATAGTAATAAAAGAAAAATAAAAGGAACGATATTCAGAATAATGGGCAAACTTGTCCTTTAATTAAATTTAGGAAAAAAAAGTTAGAAGTTACAAGTTGTGTAAATAATTACGACACACCACAACCTGTGTGTCTTCTAATTTATGTTGATTGTTATATATTAATCCCGAAATTACAACTCATAATATTATCAAAAACCCCAATTCATAACTATTAATGTTTATTACGAATAATGAATAAAACAAATATGGACAAACATGGAGCATTAATTACGTTTACAAAATACACACTGTGGGAAACTTAATGCTTAGTAAAACGTAATAACTTCATCAAAACTGAACGAAACACATCTTAGAAAGATTCTGGAAAATGTAATTGAAAAATGCAGATTTTACAGAATTTTTTTTATTTTTACAAACAGCTAAAATTAAACACAGATGTATCACATTTCATGACCATCAAAACAAATCAGTATTTAAAAAAAATCTTAAGATATTTCAGCTTTTGTGCTCCTGAGTGTTGAACCCCACATGGATAAGTGGGTTAGAAAATGTGTGGATGGATGGACTTTAAAAGTCACCATCATAAAATCCACCATAAATCCTACTATTTTTCAGCGGAGAAAACATAGATCTGTAAAAATATGAGACCAAAAATCAGTTACACTTGTAAACCTGACTGTATGAAAACTGACAAATATCTAATAACTGCTAAGGAATAATTTACACTTCACATTTGTATTTACACAAATAATGTTTTCACCTTATCCACTTACCACTAATGTAGGCTTCTGGTCAGAGTAAGTCTGTATTATGTTAGCCATCTTGTAGTTGAGTGACAAGTCAAACTTGAACTCTGTTTGGGTCCCACTGCAGGGGAATCCCAGGACCACCTTGCGAAGCTTTACTGGTCGGTGACTCTCATCTATACTCAGATATGTGGCGGGCTCACTCCCATTGGACAGCCAGTCGGCTATCTAATGGACGCCGGGCAGTTCTTAAGTCAGTCACACATTACTAATTAAATATCAAAGAGACAAAGTGAACTGATCTCACAATGACCAGAATCAGTTTCTCAGACACCTACGTCAAATATGTTGGGGATTGTAGCCGATACAGCGACCAGTCTCATGGTGACGCCTGCCTCTGGACTGTGTGATATTCTGTATGAATTAACTGCCTTCATTCTGCTCACGACTACTTCCAAAGTGGCACCACGGGTTGTGTCCTTTACCACATGAACCTGGGAATACATTGTCATGACACTATTAAAACTAAAAACATGTCTGGGATTTAACAGGAAGCAAGCAGCTAATATAAAGTTGACCAAACCTTTTTTACTACATATAGTATATAATAACAGCAGATGTTTCTCAAGTATATATTGCTACCAGCACAACCCCTTGATTTGTTCGGTGTTTCCTTATGACAACAGAGCTATCCAGTTCATCAAACATTTAAAATCAACTCCACCAACCTGGCCTTTAAGACAGAAAAGCCTCTCATTACTAAAAGGGACATGGCAGCTCACTTCAGCTCTCCCTCAAGAATCAGGCTCTTGAAATTTGAACATATTAGACTTGTCGGGAGATAAGCATGTACTGCTGTTCGCTTGGTTAACATTATCCCTCTTGTGTAACATAGTAGAGGCAGCATTTCCCTGTGGAAACGTTACTGGCACGTTATTGGTAACATGGCTGGCAATAGAGCTACAAACATGATAACGACCCAAAGCTAATAGATAAGACAAGACCGGAGTGGATCCGGGAGCTGTCTGTTTATGTTCTTGGATGGCATAGGCTAGCGTCTAAACATAAATTCAGTTAAATATCTCTGGAAATATGTAAAAAAAACACAACTGTCTATTAATATACAGAATCAAACTTTACTGATCTGGAAAGGATCCGCAGAGAAAGATGGGAGAGGGAGAAACAGCTCTGTTATATTTGTAGAGACATGTCAAGGAAGTAGAGGACACACTTTCAGCCAATATCAACATTGATGTTAATATTGCTGACGCTGCTTCTCTGCTTCATTTAAAGACAGGGGGCCTCAAATAATTTAAAGCCTTGTGTATAAATTCAGATACAAACACACCTTTCTAAAAGCTGTTTTACCTTGTCATTATGAACTTCAATATGAATAACAATATATAACAATATATATCAATATATATATGTATAAGAATCTTCTCCATGCAGTATAATAAGAGTGACAATGATCATCTACAAACTAGCATATATATACTATGGGGCTTTTAATACTGACAATAGATGCACTTCGCAGAGTAACTGACATCAGACACTAACCTCATCAATAAGGAAGAGTCTCACAAGCTGGAGTAAACAATTATCTTTCCATTTCCTTGTCATGCTGTCCCACTTTTCCTAATAAAAAAATAAAGAAATGCATATTAATATATATACGGCTGTATTGAAAAAGACAAAAAAATACAGTTTTATAAATGGGAAGCGTTTCTTTCAGTCGATGGACTTGTTTAATTTAGATGCAAAGCAATGTCACACACAGGTGTGGTCAGGATGATGTGGGTGTCGCGAATCTCAAACAAGTCATCGATCTCCGTGTCTCCGGTCAGCTCCTTGCAGGTCAGGCCCAGAGGGCCGAACTTCTTTTTCCAGTTGTCGTAACATTGGCTGCAAAGAGCTTTCATGGGAGCGACTGGTGAGAACAAACACAGTCTGTGAACGGGAAGCAAACTGAATCTCTCATTTTGGGTTATAACAGGAGTCCCAGCTGTCAAAGGAAGATTTTCATGCAGCATTATAGAAAAGCACGGGGGGAAAAAGCACCGAAAAGCCTTTTTTTATTTTGAGACTATCTTGAGACTATTTTTCATGGCCTTTTAAGGACTAAAACTTGTAAGAAAAATATCTGCTGTCTTAATAGAAGTTATATGATAGACGTAGTGATTCTAAACCCAATAAACAACCAAGTAGTGTAATTATTAAGTATACCTAGGGGCGCACAATATATCATCAGGAAGATCAGTACTGGCCAACGTTAGTCATTTTTTAGACATATCAGTCTTGGACCAATTAGAAAACGTGCCAATTTTGGCGAATGAGGTTGGTCAAATTTCAAATATCGGTCTCAGCCCTTAATTTTTCATGCCAGTGTATCCCTAATAATTTTGATTTTCATTACTTTTAGAGAAATTTATAGACCAAAAACACTGGAAGTTTTTTTTCCTGCTCAAAATCCTGTAAAAGAATTGAAAATTCTTGATTTTTTTTAAATGAAAAATGTGGATCAAGTCCTTTTATGAACATTAAGGAATTACTGACTTAAAACAAACTGCTATATCTAGCAGAAAAGTTACCGTACTTGTAGGTTAGTCTTGTCTTGTTTCAAGAGTACTACGATATTTGCACTAGAAACATGTTTAACAATAATTGTTAAACATGTTTTCAGGTTTTGATTTGCGGCTAATCAATCAGATCCAATGTTTAGGTGATAATGGCCGAATATCTGGCCAATACACCGGTTCATCTATATTTCTTACTATATACAGCTTTGACGTCTCTCCATGGTTCTGGTGTCTCCATTAACAAGCGAATGATGGCGAGCTCGAACAGAACGGTTTTACCCGATCCAGTGGGAGCGCAAGCCACAAAGTTCTTGTTTGTGTACAGAACCTGTTAACAAAGCGAAGGGAAAACAAAACATTATGTCATTTATCTGATTAGGCAATAAGTTGGTATTTTGTTTTTTTATACTTACGTCATCTAGAGCTTTGGACTGAACATAATTGAAAAAGGGGAAGTCTCTGAAGATGGATCTGAATCTAACTGCTGTGTTGCGTTGTTTTAGGAAATTCTTCATCTTGTGAAATCACTCTGAGGCTTTCCAGCACAATTCAGAGGTGAACAAAAATAAATAAATTAGCAAATATTTTTATGTGCATCAGAAAAGGATACGAATTTCTGAAACTGGACGCAGAACGTCAGAGGTGGAGGATCCTACAATGGAAGCAAATCAAACATGATGTTTGCTTTATGTTACGGTACATTTTTAAAATTCTCAGACGATTACTAAATTTGAATGACCTTAAAACAAACGAGCGCTGTGTACTTTCCTGCAAGTTTTGCATCTATCCCGGCTCCAATACAACTGAATAAAATAAATTGTTTTTAACCTGGCCTTTGCAAAACTTCGCCAAGGTAATGTTTTGATTTGGAGGTGTTGAAGCAGAGATGCACCTAAAAGTTGCAAGTGAGGAGCTGCGATATCTCGTCTTTCACAGAGTGACCAGTTTGTTTCATTTCAATGAAGCAGTCAGTAGGAGGCAGCTTTCTTTGTGTTACCTCATCAAACCCGAACACGCTGTACAGAGGCTATGAGTGTTATTTGATAAACTCTGTCTCTGTGACTGTGTCAGTGTTGTGCAGAACCTTGTATGTGCAGTGGCTGAGGCGTCATAGGTGGAACAAAGGCTCTCTTCATGCCCTGGTCCAGCCTTTCCGCAGGGGGCACCTGCAGCAGGGGTCGGACGCTCGCCTCAGATGGCCCCGGAGGAGCAGGTGTGCAGGAAAAAGGAGGAACAGCTTTGCCAAATGCCAGTCTGGATGTTTTTACGCTACTGCCGCTATTGCCGTCCCTAGTCTCGTGGTCAATATCGGCAGAGGAGTGGCCAGTTCTGCCCAGTGCGGAGCTCTTGAACAAGCTGTATAGTGTGAGAGGTAAGAAAGAGGAATTAAACCCTTATTTGACTGCGAGCTGCAGTCAAATAAGGGAGAAAGTGTTCTGGCATCTAGCTTCAGGACAAACATGGAGGATGATTTAAAAGGATCTCATTCTCTTTCATTGAACTGTCTGAATCTGTCTTTTCAGAAAATCAACACAGACATACAGAACGCAATGCAAACATTTGTGCGTCTAAAAGAAACAAACAAAAATTATACATGGCATCATATTGAATTTTCTAATAGGCCATAGCAAATAAGTGCATGGAGGGCATCAACTTTTCTCTCCATTTTCAACGCGTGTTCCAAAGCCTCTGTAGAACCCAACAAGTATTCAGGGAATGATGCTTTGTTGGATTAGCAATTTATTTAAAACATGCAACTCACTGGCTCCTAGATAGTAGAGCTGCATTATACAGGAGAGGTCTGTTTGGACACCATGACTCGGTGAAGGCTATCGTTGATATAAAACTATGACGTTTCTGAAAACGGATGTTACCCCAAACTTATGTAAAGACATAAAGAAATGGTCAATGATGCTCCTATAACACTTACAGCATGAAATGTTCTGTCGGATTTGTTAAACAGAGAACATCATCAGCACATCACAGAGACATTACGATAGCAACACTGATAAAAAGCTCAGTGAAGATTGCCTTTCTGAGTTCACTTCTCTTTAAAAAAAATGCTAGTTTTTTATTTATTTATGAATTTATGAATAATAAAAACATAACAAACATTTTAGGCCAACAATATTTAGTTATCAATTGAAATTTTGATTTTATGTTTATGCTCTAATTAACTTGATACATAATCCTGCAAGAGGAAAACTAATAGTTCTTGTCTCCATTTAGCTGAAAATCTATAGGGATTACCCAAAGGGGGCTAAGGAGATGTTTTTATCAGTATCTGACAGATTTGGAGTATTTGAGCAGGATAGAGTGGGCAAATGATTTTAAGTCAAGATGTGGAATGCTAATAGAAACCGGCCAAATAAGATGGAATGCTGAAATTAAACATGATATAGGTCACATTAAATTAAAAAAATGTTTTTAAATTATATATTGTCTAATTTTTAGACGTTAATATATGATTCGACGTTAATGATATATTAACGGGGGGTCATGCATGCCTACCTTAACATTTTTTATGCATACAAATACAAATTTCATCTTAGTGTTCAAAATAGGAGATAAGTGATGATTTGGCAAAACAGTGAGCATATCTTCTTTTTAACCAGTTTGGTTCATGGAGTTCTGATAAGTGAGAGAGACTTGCCTTCTTCGTAAAGGTGAACCAGGTGAGTGTGTGCTGACGGCCGCCTGACCAGAGCTGGGCCGAGTTTCATCTTGTCTGCCACTCAGAAAACTACCTTCAGAGTAATCCTTTAACTCTTCATCACCAGAGCAACCACCATAGCCATGCAGGTCGCTGGTGCTAACATGTTGAGTCTCCTCAAATTCTCCCTCTTCATCCTTGAAACTGAAGAAACTGTTGACTTTTGAGGACAAAGCCTCGAGGCCGTTTTTAGGAGGCTGAAACTTCTTGGGTTTCTGAGTGAAACCTGCGACCGAATAAGGAAGAAGGGAAAGCTTAATTAACTCTTCACAGAAGGATTTAATGGAGTGCAGGAAAAACAGATACCTTTCAAATATTATAACATGATTAATAAATAGCTAAACTCTTAGGTCTCCTGCAAGTCAGATGTAATGCAGTTTAACAAATTTAGATGAAAAGATTTTTTTGTTAAATACCGTATAAGGCAGAGAGAGATTTAGCCTCCTCTTGAATATTCTGAGTGGCTGGAATATGTATAGGAGGCGGAGGTGCATCTAGATGCCATTGACTGGCTTCCAGAGGCAATGGTTTTCTGTCAAATACAAATAAAAAAATGTCAGATTTACCCAGACAAAGGGTAACAAAGCTTTACTAATGTGGTGGAGATCTAAATACTTACACCTTGTGTACAATGGGCTTCTCAAAAAACAGACTGTCCAAGGACAGCATGGAGTCATCCGCATCAAACATCGCTGCAGACAAGTGAATCTGTCAATTTGCCCAATCTGGCTATGGAAAAAAAGAAGTGCCAAAGTTTACATGGTTCAGACGGACAAATGTTTCTTTTCTATTTTTAAAGTTACACAGAGTTGGAAATAGAAGCTAGTGTATTGAGACATTTTAAAGGATGAAACAGTAAATTACCATCCTGTTGTGGTCCTATTACAGAACAGATACTTCACTTTTGAACAGACAAGGTTTCAACTATTTAACTTGATGTCATACTGAGTGTTATCTTTAAATGTTCATACTTTCTTATGTTTCAAAATAAATACAATAAATACTAACGGGAGTACATGTTCTGTTGTATTATTGCCGCAATAATTTGAAAAATCTTTGCTTTTATGTTTAGGATAAAAATATTTAAATATTAATTGATTTTATTAATCAATTAATCAATCAGTTGTGAAAATCTTGGCCGTTTTGTTTGTAAAATTGTTCCTTGTTCATGACCATGATTCTGAGTTTTTTATTTCCTTTTCAGGTCTTGTCCTCGTTTGATATCTTGGCTGCGTAAGATTTTCTGGACACTGACCCTGCCTTTGTTTCTTGGACTTCTGTTACGCCCTGTATTTGTTGCCTCTGCGTTCACGGTATCGACCCTCGGTCTGTTTTTTGAAAACGAGTTCTTCCTAGTCCAGGAGTCATGGGCACCAAATAAAATGAAGGCTAACCCAATTAAAAGCGCTCAGTTTACTTTTAATTATATCACCTTTTCATTAAAGATTTTTTTCTAATTTCAGAATAACTCCAAACGATACTCATTTGGCCATTGAAGGCACTCTGGTGCCCACGGGCACCATGTTGGTGACCCCATGGCCTAGTCCCTGTATTTTGGGACTTTTATGTTTTCAATAAATCTTCATTAAATACATCTGAGCTTTGTCCACTGAAGTTCTGGGTCCTTCTGACAAGCCATGAGATTGTTACTGGTAAAGCAAGTTTTGATATCCAAGGTTCAATTCCTTGGCCTTTACTGGATTTAACCTCAACCATTCTCTCTCTGTCCTTCTTCTGTCTGAGCTACCAATGACTAAAAGCCCTTAGTGCCAAAAAAAACCTCCCAATGAATCTAGACTGTAAAAATTTTTGCATTTTACGTTGGACTATTTGTTGGGGTGTCCTAACTTATTATTTTTACATTTAATTTTTTCTTCTATTTAACACTTTTAGTACTGATAAAACTAATATTATGTAGTCCCTGATATTATTATCCAGAGAAACACACTTTAATGATCTGTGCTAATTTATTTTCAAAACCCTGTATTAGCTGAATGAGCAACATATCTACAATTAGCCAAGTGAGCTAATAATATATTAAAGTAGTGTTTTGTGCATAGAATGTTACCAGAAGGACTGTTTGTGTAAATAATTTAATGAAATATTTTTAGCGCAACCATCACCAACTTTTACTTGCAAGGCGGCCATATTGGATTTGGAGGTCAAGGTTATGACCTATTATTTATTTTCCTTTTTCTTAACTTAAAACATGGAGGTTTTACCTTCTGAATACGTTTTTAAATACATCATTTAACCAATAAAACCGTCTCAATAGAAAACACCCGTTTTAGCTGCTTGGTTTTTGTCATTACCCAACAAAAAAATTAAAAATTAAAAAAAACAATAACAAGTTAGTGGTACTTGGAAAACTCTGGTGTTTACAGAGGCAGTAATTGCTTTACAAAGTTTTAGACGCTTATTGTATAAAATAAATCATTAATTTATTAATTTAAACACAATAATAAAAGTTTAGACGCTACCAGGGCCTTGCTAGCTTAAACAAGCTAATAACCGTTATTTTCTATCTGACGTCGTGACCACAGTTGGTCGACGTCGTTCATTTTAGTTTTAATTTCTTTTCTTTTTAGTACATACCTGTAACAACCAATATACACGTTCTTGTTTATGGCAACCGTGTGAGCTGGTGTGGACCATGAAGAAACCCGCGGCAGGCGGAGGCCGAGCTCATATAAAAGGCAGTAGCTTCGCCATATGCATGTTCTTGCTCCAGTGTTCAGACGTTAACAGGCCAGGCCGCGACAAGTGGAAGCTCTGAGGCATGGCGTGAAACTCTGGGAAGCTTCTGCGTCTTTCCACGGAATGACGGGGGGGGAGGATGAACGGGAAAATTACCGGCCACAAAAAACAAACAAACAACAAAGACAAGACAACCTAGGCAAGATGGTAACACATCAACTCTTCTGATGGAAGAGTATTGTTGTCTTTGCCTTTATTGGCAGCAGTGAACGGGGAAGACACATAAACCATGTTTATTTTATCTCATAGAATCAAGCGACATTTAACCGGCATCACCTACGAAACAAGAAAAAAACATCTACCACCCAAAAGAGATGGTCATTAACTAAAGGTTTTATGCCTCCTATCTGGACGGAACCATCGCGCTCTCTCTCGGGGGGGGGGGGAGCACGGCGCCGCCGCGTCACCATACGCGACGAAACGACCCACGGCAGTAATTCCGAGAAATGTGTCAGCTTTGGTGCTTCTTCTACAAAACTAAAGCAGTCATAACTAGCTGGTTTAAGCGCCGGGTGTTCTCTGCTCGCATATCCGACTAGATGTGCAGAAACCCGCTCAAAACGAAATGATCCGGCCCGAACCAGACCACCACGGAAAATGGCGACTGTGAAATAGATGGAAGACGAAAGTAAGGGATCATTTAATGCGGCGTTTCGCTAGTCTTCAGCGTCCATCCGAGCCGCTCAGAGGTAATGCCTGTTTGTTTATTATCGCGTAGTTCACGTTTCATTGTCGAGCAGCGAGTGTGGGGGGGTGGATTTGTCGTTCCCCACAGTTTAAAGCTGAGGAATGGGGTTTTGGTCTGCAGCTCCTTTCGAGCAGCCTCCAAAACACAGCGTGACACAACTGTCAAAGAAAGGCTCTGTTAGCGCCCGCGATCAGAGCCGGATGGAGGAGACCACGGTCGTCTGGAAGCAGACACATCTGAGCATAGATGTCGCAGCTGTGGTTGCTAGCAGGAGAACCGAACTCCTGCACTGAAAGTTTCAGCTCCGTGCTAAATCCAACCACCGCCTCATCCAGAGCCTCTTCAGCGGCCATCGGTTCGAACATCCAGTCCTTCTTTTGCCTCCACGGAGCTCACCAGGTGTGACACGTTTATTGCCTGTCACGTCTCACACACGGCCTCAATTAAATCCAATTAAGCTGCTTTATTTTTTTAACAGCTCGTGATTTACCTGATCTGAACTATTGATAACATTTAAGGTGGTTAATTGCATTGGTGGTGGGGAAAAATCAGGGGAATATTCTAAATGATTATCTTTAAGTTATGTTTTTTAATTGAAATGCTGAATATTATGTATCTTAAAACGAGAAAAGCTGGAAAAATACACAAACCTTAAAAGCTAAAGGTGAGTAAACCAATTTGTAATCAAAATGCCAAACTTATAAGGATTGATAGTTAAATATATAGCGTTTTAGCATTAAAGCCCTGATCTCTAGTGCCTGCTCTGATAATAGCATTTTCTTGACGAACAAAAAATCGAAATCGTACCGTGTTCATGTAGCTGTCGTTCAGAAACTCAAAAATTCAATTGTTGGCAAAGATCTGAAAAAATACCATCCTGAAACAACCTGTGCGAGGTAGCCGTGACGCTTACTTTTGTTGAAGCTATTACTTTGATAGAAAACCATTATTTAACGATTTTCCATAGGCTGCAGAAGGACAGATTTAAGATAACACCATTTTATACGATAAATTAAACAATGTATGCGGTTCATTAATGGCTGCCTGTGAGAGAGAGCAAGACTTTCAGCACTCAACAACGTACTCTAAAGCTGCTTAGTTTTATGCTTATAAACTTTACACTTTAGTCAGGGACATACTGGATTTTGAGATGTTGGCATCCTTCTGAAAATGTCAAGGCTCACCAGTGCGTCAAGGTGCACAAAAAATAATTCATAAATCCTTTATCTTTGTTTGTTATGAGGTAAATATAATTTTGGAGTATTTATGTTAGCTTAGGTGGGAGGAGTTTGGTGAAGCCATGGAGAACAACATCCTTAGCATTCTGTAGCAGTATACTACAAACTGTTTATTGTGGGTGTTGTGTGCCACTGATCTCAATTTGAGATGTCTTGTGACATTGGACAGATTACGTCGAAGAACTCTTCAATCCAATGGTACAACTTCCACTGAGGAAGCGGAGACTGTGGGTTTCTAATCTTAGGTTCTGAGGTCAGGGAGGTGGGTGAAAAGCTCCTGGTTGAATGGACCCTGATTCGTCTGGAGTTCCTTAAGACTGTGGAAGTTATGGGGATGTGTTGGTTGACAGAACTCAACAATTTTACATGGACATCAGGTGGCAGTTGAATGACTGGATTGGCGGACCTTGATAGTGCTCACCCTATTTAGAGTGCAGAATGTGTTGCCAGTAAAGGGGAGGTCACACTTCTAAGCCTGGTAAGGTCTGTTTGTGGGTTTTGGAAAGGAGGGTCAGCCTTTTCAAAGTCCTAATATGTAGAGTAGTTGGGCATACTTCCATTCACCCTGAAGGATCCTGCTCATTATGTACAGATGGTCCAGTGTTCCAAAGCTAGGATGAAAACCTCACTGTTCCAACTGAATTTAGGATTAAACTATCTTAACTTCGATTGGGATTTTGCCAAACCAGTCTACATATGTTTTATGAACTGATACGGTTTTTGATTATGCCCCTTGATGGTCCATAATGGTCGTTTCTAATGAGAGTTGGACTCCACCAAGACTGCCCTTTGTCACAAATTTTTGTTTTTTTCTCTCTATTAACAGTATCTATCGTCAGAGTTCAACTGTGGCATTTTCATGTCCTTAGGAATAGATCTTTGCTTTGCAGATTATATGGTCCTGTTGGCTTTGTCGGACCGTAATCTACAGCGTTCAGTGGATTGGTTTGCAGCAGAATGGCAAGTGGCAGAGATGAAGACCAGTATGTAAGTAAGTCTGAGACCATAGTCTTGAACCTTAAAAGGTAGAATACCCCTTTTCTGATCAGTTCAGGGATGAGGAATAGCCCAAAGTGGTGGATTGTTTCTCGAGTGAGATATCAATAGCTGGATAGGTGCTGTGTCTGCGCTGATGTGGGCGCTGTCCCTGTATGACCTCTGTATGCTTCTACCCTAATCTATAGTGATGAGCTTTGGAATTTGACCAAAGTACGTTTTCTCCACAGGGTGCCCAGCGCCAAAATAAGCTCTCATTGTTGCAGATGTTTGCAGTTAAAATCATGTCATTTTGTTCACAGGCTTGTGTTGTCCACTTGTTCTTTCCACAAAGCCCCTTGCAAACTTTGCGTCCCCCTTTGAATTCATTAACATTGTGTGATTGTTCAGAATGTTTGGTCGTGTTTGGTTTGTTTTTTGTCTTCTGGGCTTCCAACATCCAGTTTCTCAACTGCTGCATCTGTTGGATCTAAATATTGAACTCTGCCTGCACTGTTTTTGGTCTTATGGAGCGGGGAAACATTCCACTTAACTTCTGTCTCTTTTTTGGCCTCTGATAAAATGGAAAACAAAGGGAGATTTTAAAGCTCATCCTACTCTTTCAAACTTCTGAAACCATAAAAAAGTAATTCTATCATGATAGCTATGTTACCTATATTACTCTAAACCAGACATGTACTGTAGACTGAGGGGTTTCTCAGGAGATTGTGAACCTTGATGGGTGTGGACGAAAACCACGTCATGAGGTTTTGAATCCTGATCTGTTTAGAGAAAAGGTGAGAAGTTTGGTCATCCAGAAGGATTTCAGGGGAGAGCCCCTGCTTCTCCAAATCTAGATGAGCCAGTTGAAGTTTGGTAAGGTGTTCTGAGGACATCCCACTGGAACAACACCCAGTGGAAGACCCAGGACAAGATGGAATGATCATCATTCTTTGCTGGGCCCATAGGAGCTGGACCAATTTGTTGGGAAGAAGAAAGTTTTCCCCTTTTTGATAGATGGCTGCTACTGTGTGTTTTAATGCATAGTAAACTGTATTTTCTGTATAGACTTTTAAAATACATCTGTCAACTATCAGTCTTGGGAAGGGTCCTTGAATCTCTTGTCAATAAATGTCCTTCAGCTTTTGTTTCATATTGTTTAAAGAAGTAGTTGAGTTGTTTCGAATTTATGTCATGAGTAAATCCCAATCTATTTAGAGGGTTCTTCTATTTTTCTAAAATTAAGTACCATCCTCCAGCCTGGCCAATTTACCCTGGTAACAGTTTTCAGCAGACAAATCTAAGCTGACTTAGCAAAAGAACATTCATCATTTGTTCACTGCTCAGGTCAACCAGTGGCTTGTCCTAGTTGGTCACTTTATCTGCTGCCACACCACTACTTACGTCCTAACCTGGATTAGGACATGCAGTTTGCTGTAAGTGTCATTTTTTTTGAAAAACCGGTGGGCAATTAGCAATTAAGACCTAAGCCATTTGAGAACTGAGATTGTTGCAAAATATGATTTTTTAATCATTTGAAATAACAGTGACCTAAGCTGCAACCCAACATGCAAGCTGCGACCACATAAACAGTTGTTTACTGAAATGGAAATCCTTGGTTGCCTATGGAATTAGAACTGTGACCCTATGCAATACAGGCAGTTGGGGTCACAAGTTATAAAGTCTTAAACAAACAATGTTTTAAATGTTTTAATGCATTAGTGTCTGGTGTTTGGAGATTGACACCAAAGGTGTTTCTGGTGTCAATTGGGATTGACACCAGAGTTGTTTCTGGTGAACTGGAAACTTCCAAAAGGGCATCATAATCTGATGCCTAAACCATGTCAACAGACTCCTTCAATATCTGCAAGCAGCGACTTCCCTATAGATGACGCAATTTCTTACCTTTTCTTGTGAAGTACCTCAGGACAACACTTGTTGTGAATTGACAGTATACAAATAAGTATTAATGTATCAAATAGACTTCTACACGTAGTTCTTGCTCAGCTATATCCTTGTAACCCTGTATTAGGTTCAACATCACCTGTCAGGATGTCGCATTTTGAGTGTTCCAAATTCTTCTGTTTGGGGCCATGAATAACATTAAGAAATCTGATTTTAAAAAACATTTACAGATCATCCCTACTATCTTTGAGGATGATGCAAAATTGAACAAGCGTTAAACGGATCTTTGAGATATGTTCTGAGATTCTAATGTTTTGTAGTCAAAGACTGGCCGAAACAAACAACAGTGACAATAGTTGTAAAAGAAGTAACGCCCTTAAGATCTGACACTGGAGTGCCATACTACTACTAATCTAGCTGGTCAATTTTTAATCTAGCTTGTCAATTTACCTTCCTTATAAACTGTTCTGCAAGCTGGCTTGCTTTGTCAAATCTTGGCTTCCTGAAAACCGTTTCCAAGTCTATGCCCTGGCTAAGAATTAGTGATGTACAAATAACGCAAAAATGTCACCCCTATATTATCAGTGTTCACAATATTTATAACTTAAACGAGTGTTTGGAGTGGAATAATTGTTGACCAACTTATTCCAAGAGTTATAAACCTGAGACTCGGGAATACGGCAGCAGATGGTTACAGCATGTAATTGCCATATGATTGAAATAAGCAATTATGGATGTGTCAGGAGCACACGGCTTTGACACTTGGTGGTGGGTGTGTCGAGGTGGGCTTGACTGCCACTAAGGTATGAATGGGAGCCATACGGGCGCGTTTTTTTTGTATGTATGAGGAAGCGGGTGCGCCGGTGGTGGTCGTAATTTCTGTTGAACGTGCTGTAATTTTGTCCTTTGTTGGCACCATTGCAATGGTTTAGCCTGGTCAGTATGTGTCAGTCCTGTAAAGTCTAAAGTACGGCAGTCAAAGTGGAATAAATTGATTATTGCAACATCAAAGAAGCGGCCTGGAGTGTATTGAAGCACGTGTCGGACAATTTTGAAATTCATCGAGTTAACCCTGTGCGCCCCTCTGCAACACCGTTAGTTTGCCGCACGGTTACAACAGAGACCAGTGGTATTGGTATTACTTGTATTATTGGCAAGATTTCCTCTCTAAAAATGCAGAAGTTCCTGTAACCAAAGGTCACTTCCAGTTGTGGTAGTTTTGGTGTGGTATAGTCGCCCTTCCATTTTATGCATTGCCATGTATGTGACAGTGTGTCTGTTTTTCTAGATTTTCGTTTTTGTTGATAGAGGCCTTTGACAAACAATAATATGATAGAAAACAGTATGGGAAGAGAGGTGGAGAAGACATGTAGCAAATGGCTTAATGCCGGCAATTGATTTAAGGAAAACTGTGTGAAGAACTAAGGTTTCTGAACATGGTGCCCATGCTCTACCAATAAAGCCACCCAGGTTCCCCCCTAGCAACTGAGAATATTATTACTCTTATTATTATTTTATTTTTATTTTATTTCTTTTAAATTTAAAGCTGATTTTATTGTTTCATTTTCTGATCTTTTTTCCTATGTAAAGCACTTTGAATTGTCTTGTACACGAAAATGTGCTATACAAATAAACTTGCCTTGCCTTGCCGAAGTATCTTATTATTATGGATTGGAGGGTAGTAGCGATCAAACTTTTTAAATGATTAATGCATTAATAAACTGATTCTTGATTCTTCATTATGTTATATGGGATAGTGGGATGGAGCCTCCTTTCCCTAGGAAAATTTTGTAATGTCTATCCCTAGTATTTGTTGAAATTGGGCGACATAATCCTTCTCCGTTATTTGAAATCCACAAATATTTAAAAATAAATGGCCATTTTATTAGTTCAAACACCACAATTTTGTACAAACCCTCTTGGCAGTACTGCAGAAGTCAATATCCAGTTTTCCTTATCTATGTTCTTGGACATTGAGTTGCAAACATTAGCTAACATCATGTCAAGGAGCATTGTGCCTAGGTGTTTCAGCTATTCAAGCTGCATTTTCTTCGCAATATTTACGATATGCTCAAATTATATGCTCATCGCTAATAATTTTAAACTATATTCCCATAAAGAATACTGAATCTGTGGATATTAAACATCGAATAGAGGTAGATCCCCTGTACTGCAAATTAGTGGTTGGTAAAAATATTGATTCATTAGTGCATTGCAATTATTTGCTTTCTGATTCAATATTATGGGGAAAAAAAACTGCAAATGGATCCGATTCACTGGTTAGTTTGTTGGTGCCACGTTAACCAACACTTTGGTGAGACAGTTGGAGGAAATTTGAGTCCTCTCTTCTGCCTGGTTAGAGCAGTGGGCTGTAGGATTGAGTACAGGAAGTTGTAGTGGTAGGGGCTTAATTTTAACCGAGAACAGTTATGCTGCATTCACATTGAAAGCATCTAAAGCGTCAAAGGCGTCCAGTTTACATGCAAAGTCTATGTAAAGGCACGTCTAAGAGCGTCGATAAGTCTTGCGATGCGTTACAGAGCGTTTTGGGCGTCTAGAATGTTATACGCATTATGAGCGTCTGACACTCTAGACGCCGCTGATCCCCCAAACAGTCGAGTTGGGATATTTTTACTTTCGCCACCGGACAATTGAGCGTCGACCAATCAGAGGGCGCCTTCTGTGTAGTGACACGTAGTGACAAACTTTCCAAAAGGGGGGAAGATTTGGAAGTCATATTGGCGGATAGATTTATTGTCACTGTTTAAGCTAATTCGAGTGAAATGAAACTAGTGCCCAAATGAACAGCCTAGCAAATCCTGTGGTTGGTGCAGAAAATCGAGGTAGCCAACAACAGTTCTTTTGCTTTTGTTTAGTAAATAAGGCCAAGCCGCTCTCTAAATTTTGTCTGCCATTGTACAAATAGACCGTTGAAGACTGGAGAAAACCAGAAGTGGGGACGGTTGACATGGGTCAAGCACTATTGAAACATCTGATCCTAAAACGTGCACAAAATGTACATGTCCGACTTCTAGTGTAAGACGTGATTTGGATGTTCCAGACGCGTTTGGTTTGAACGCAGCATTACTGTAGGATAATTGGGTTTTTTCCAAGTTATTTTATGCTTTAAGAATCAAGAATCAAGAATCAGTTTATTTATATAGCGCCAATTTACAACAGGTGTCGTCTCAAGGCACTTCACAAAAAATCAATTAAAATCAAAGATACATTCTAACAAATCAATTTGAAAAAGTTTCTAATCTAAGGAACCCCAGCAGATTGCATCGAGTCATTGACTTGCAGCATTCACTCCTCTGGAATCAGCAGGCAGAAGCAATGGCTTGTGTTGTCGTTGACTTTACAGCAATCCCTCATACTGAGCATGCATGTAGCGACAGTGGAGAGGAAAAACTCCCCTTTAACAGGAAGAAACCTCCAGCAGAATCTGGCTCAGTACAAGCAGCCATCTGCCACGACCGACTGGGGGTTTGAAAAGACAGAAAGCTAAATTAGAAGCACAGGATACTGAAATAAAAGAGTTTATAGCAGCAGTTGTAGAACGTCACTGGAAGCATCTCAGCCCATGTTCTCATCCAAGAAGCTGTCTCAGTTAACAGAACGCCAGCCCAGGTGTGGTTACTATGGAGAGAAGAACACTAAGAGAAAACAAAAGGTTAACAAGGTTAAAATAACGGTAACTAAGTAGATTGGACAAAGGAAGAAAGTAGCAGAGAGAGAAGTGGCCAGATTGTCCTCCAGCAGTCTAAGCCTATAGCAGCATAACTATAGAAAAACTTAAATAACTTAACCCTATAGAGTGAGACATGAAGAAGGTAGAGCAAAGGAGAACCGTCTGTCAAGACTGAGTTCCTCCCCCAACCGGATTAGGCTGTCTTCTCTACCTCTTCCTAACTATAAACTTTATCAAACAGGAAGGTTTTAA
>JAVLVB010000511.1:579942-596419 GCA_032876305.1 Orestias chungarensis | reverse complement strand
GATTGGCGTAACCGGGTGTCATTACCGCCGGCGTGAATAACAATTTTACTGTATTTACGATTATCCTTAGCCAGCAGTTTGAGGTATGATTTTATGTCGCCTGTTCTGGCCCCTGGCAAACATTTGACTATGGTTGCTGGTTTCTCTAAAGCAACGTTTCTGACTATGGAGCTGCCAATTACCAGAATCTGTTTCTCAGTGGGTGTATCGCTGAGTGGGGAAAATCGGTTTGAAACATTAACAGGTTGGTGGTGAGCCAAAGGCTGGGTTCTGGGACTATGCTTTCTACGTACAGTCACCCAGCCAGGCTGATTTCCCAGCTGCGTGGGAACTGCTGGAGGATCACTAGGGCAACCTGTTCTTGTTTGCTCCACGCTAGCTAAAGGGCCTCGGCTATCGGGTGTTTCAATAGCATGGAGCCGAGCTTCCAGTTCACACACCCTTGCCTCCAAAGCTAAAAAAATGCTACATTTAATGCACGTACCATTATCTCTAAAGGAAGCAGAGGAATAACTAAACATCTGACACACAGAGCAGGAAAGAGGAGAAGCAGAAGGAGAAGCCATAGTACCGCTAGAAGCTAAGCTAACTTAGCTAGCGAGGGCTCACTACACAAAAAAGGTCAGTTTAGAACAATTACGGTTTCTAAAAACTTCAGTGAAGCAACAGAAATGTATGATTAACGTGAAGGTGAGTTTAGAAACGTCTCAGTACTGAGAATTCGGAGTAATAAGAGAGAGCGTGGAGCTAGCAGACGCTAACAGAGACACGGAGCAACAACAGGAAGTGACGTCGATACGTACCACCGTCAGCCAGTAGCTAGAAACCACCAGATCTGTTAACCTACGTGCTTAGACACAGAATTAACTTCAAGCCACCAGTTGGTGAGGAGTGTGGGTCTACATTTTCTAAATTTCTTTCAAATATTCCTAAAAATGCGTGATTTCTCTCAGTTTCAACAAGGAAAATGCAACTATATAAGTTAAGGCTGCAACTAAATATTTTCAGAATCGATTAATCTGTCGACTATTTTTTACAATTTATCTATTAATCGCTCTTCATTATTAATTTATTGAGCATTTACTTTCCCATATAATCTGTTAAAAACTAATTTTCATTAAGAAAAAGGAAAAGACAAGATAATTTTACCATTTCCTGCAATTTATTTAACTTTATTTAAAGGAACAAATGAGCTCATCAATCTAAAATATTTGTTCATTTGTAGGCATAAAATACAAAAATTAAGTACAATTTGATACAACTTATTGAGTGTTCAGCATATTAACATTAACCTCAGCCCTTATTATGCTCTACATTTAAATACACATTTTATTTAATTTTTATTCTGAATGTTTAGCAGGAGGCTGACTATGTTGGGCATTAGTTTTACCAATAATATGAATTGCTGCCTGTATCAGTATGTTTAGAACACAGTTTGCAATTAGTTGTTTCCGCTTTAATATAAGCTAACATACACTTCAATTTTAACACAGCATAGTCACTTTTAAATGTTATTCCACATATTGAGCAGTATTATTGTGCTAATGTTTTAGTTTCAGATACTTTAGTGCTAAAACTTTTTACATATACACTGTTGAAGAAATGTATGCCTCAATGACTGGCTATATATATATATATATATATATATATATATATATATATATATATATATATATATATATATATATATATATATATGGGGAAATAAAATGTAATAAATATCAAAAGTATTACGTTTTTAATAGGTACTAGGAATGGTATACTTTGTATAACTACAACAAAACAGTTGAAATGTAATTGAATTGTGAGGTTCATAACAATTCCTAACCATACTGTAAATCTCTAAAACCCATCACTGATTTGTTACTGCTTGTATATGTGAGCAATTGTTGGTTTTACATGCCTGTTGTTATCATAACCTAAGTAGACTTTACTTTTGTCTTTCAGGTCATGGCCATGGAAGTGTCATGTCTGACCGGTGTTGATGACGATGAAAAAGACGCTGATTCTGAAATCCATACCCTCATGCTGCTACAACCAGTAAATATGTTGCAGGACCCGGCCTCTTGCACTGATTCTTTTGACACAACCATGCTGCATCAAAACAATGTCCTAGATGTTCTGTCCAGCACAGATATGTTGTCTCCAATCGGATTTGCGAATGGCCCCTCTTTGCATCAAGCTACTCAAGCTCATGAACTTCAGTGCATTTCCTCTGAGAAAGATGAGGAAAAGAGCATCACCCAGCTAAAGACTGTTCAGGAAATAGACAGTCCTGGAATTTGGGGATTTGACACAGAATCAGCTGAAAATTCATTGGACAATTTCAGCAGTGCGAGTGATCTCAACTGGGACCCTCACAAAGAGTTTATGCAGTTTCTTTTGGAGAATCACAATGATTCATCTGTAGAGGAGCATAAAGACGAAGTTGGTCTGGCCAACAGTCAAAGGAGAAGGAAAAGGAAAATGGACATGGTGGTCATGGTGGATCCTTCAGAAGACCTATACCCAGTTCTAAGCCCCAGAACATCTGATGCTGAAGGCTACATAGACCCAAGTTCTGTTAGAGACGCTACTAATCCCCAGAAACTCTCTAAGCCACAATCACCTGGAACAGATATGGTTCCTAAATACCCTAATGGAACTGTAAAGGTAATTAAAGAACTTCTGTACAAAACACCTGCAAGAATCTCACACGAGAATAATGTAAACAATAAACATCCAACACTAAAAGGCCGGCCTAGGGTAAATTCTTACTCACAGGCGAGGCCGGCATCGTACTCCTGCTCAAAATGTAAACTGGTTTTCAAAAAGGAGCATCGCTTATTTAATCATATGAAGTCACACAATGCCCCTCCCAGAATTCCTATAAAGCCCTTTATATGTAGAGAATGTGGTAAATGTTTTAAGCAAAGCAATGCACTAATTGACCATATGTCCATCCATCAGAAGAAAACAAGACTCACTGAAGAAAAACATACAATTGTGAAGAAGAAACAGCATAAGAACGCAAAGTTATTCTGCCCTCAGTGCCCCTTTGGTACAAGTTGTCCAAACTCTTTTGTTGAACACGCAAAAACTCATGAAAAAGACAAAAGAAGGTTTAAATGTGACAAATGCAGTTACAGAAGTGTGAGTGACCACGATCTTAGGCGACATAGCGTTATTAATCACACGGTTATTAGAGTTAGAAAAAGACCGCGGAAGGATGATAAAGAAACATATCCATGCAATATTTGTTCCTATAAAGCGTTTGGCAAGCATGTGTTTGAGAATCACTTAATCTTACGTCATCAAATGTCTTTTGAGGAATACACAAGAGCACAGAGAGAGGATAGAAATGCACAACAGTCCAGGGAGCGCAAGTTGCCTGTGCGTAAAACGCCATTTGAAAATGCAGAGTTTACGTCCGAAATATCAGTACAAAGTCAAATCCCCAAGAAGAAAGATCTATCTGATGAGTCTGGGGGAATTTCTGACTTGTTCAAAAATAGCAAGTTTAGGAGAGATTCCAAGTCTCAGTTGACTGAATCTAAGCTTGACAAATCAATCAATGTTCTCCTGTCTCGTCAGAACCATAGAGTAAAGGGTGTTGAACAAAAGGACGAAAGCAATAATTCTAGCACAAATGATTGCGACCCCAGAAAGGACGAGGATGGTTGTGACGAGCCATACGAAACAACATCCGTCAAGGATGACGATGCTGCTGGAACCCAGCATGGCACTGACTTGAACGTGGATCATTCACCAGCCAGAAAGTCTCAGTCCAAGCGAAAAATGTCCACTCCATATCGCAACACCTCTGACCAAGACTCATGCTTTATTTTACAAAAACCTTTACCTAGTCCTAACAAAGTTAACTTAGAAGAAACTTCAGACCTTGATGAAAAGGACATTTTCCAGATTAACGAGTCCGAACTCAATGGTAATCATTTTAGTGATGAGTTAAAACAAGAAAAGAAACACATAATATACACATACAGTAGGAGAATGTCCATGAGGGGCGCTCTGCAGGCGTCGAAAAAGCTGTTCGAAAAAATCAAGACTGAAGAACAAGACCAGAATGACGTCGAAATCAAAGAGGAATGCATTGAAACAGAGGTGTTTCAAGAAACCTTCGAGTCGCACCAAATCCCACTGGGGGAATCGCCCTCAGACGATTTGTCAGAGCTCGAACTGGACAGTAAGAAGTGCCCGTACTGTCCTGCCGTTTTTGAGTCTGGAGTTGGATTGTCCAATCACGTGCGAGGACATCTTCACAGGGTTAGAGTAGGCTACGATTCACAGCATGGTGTGGATGGGGGCTATCAAGATAAAAGACGAATACGCAGAAAGAATTCGGCATTACGGAGGCTGAAAAAAGGTACTACTTTTGCATTTTCTGTATTGTTTTTATAAAAGATATAAAGTCAAGCAGTTTGTTGTAACATATATGCCAAAAATATATTAAATAACCGCTTCAGTGTGTTATGGGAGCTTAGGTGGCGGGCAGAGAGAGAGACAGGAATAATGACAGAGAGATGGAAAGAACAGGCAGAGGATGGTTGATTTCAAATCAGACCATCAGAGTGGAGAAATGTGAGGTGGTATGACATTGTAGTTCTTGCCAACTTGAGTATTAACAGTAATGTAGATATGCCAACATCTTGAATGGTAACATGAACCACCATTAGTCATGAGATGCAATACTCAAGCCTGTCTGGAGACCTGGTGCAGCTGGAAAAGGCAATGACGAATGCCACCATCGATTAAAGAACAGGCTAAACAGGAATGGGTTGATGGGGGTGGGGATCCGGATGGGTTGCAATAGTATGAAGAGAAGCTACGGTTCTTGTCGCTACGGCATTGCCAAGTTTAGCAACATCCAGGAAGTTGCTAAAAATCTTCCCTGAAGGATACCTCAACCTGAAGAAGACCCTTTTATGCTATTTAAATTCAGGGGGGCAGAATCAGACAGTTTGTCACTTTTGCCCTCTGTGCTCCTCAACATGCGCCGTCCAGGCCAACTGAGATTAGGGTTGAGCTAGGTTTAAATGTTTGTTATAATACCTTTTTACGGTTAAACGTGGAATGTTTGGTATCCTATCAAGAAATCCCAATTAAATTCCCTGAGCTTTTGTAAGCGACTTATTCTTTCACAAATGTTTGTAAAAGCGGACTGCATGCTTAGTTTTTACTATGATTTGCTTTCTGCCTTTTTTACGCAATGTTGAGCTGTTTCTCTACATATGTCTTATTCCTGGTGACTTTAAAAACCTTCATTTTACTGTGTCTGTAGGAAGTGCTATTTTTTATGCTTATCAACTCTTTTTAGTAGCATACTTCACAGATGATGTTTTGCTTCTGTCTTTAATGTTTATTCCCTGCAGCACTACAGGAAGACTCCGATTCTGAAACTGTGAGGACCATTCACTCCTGTCCGTTATGTGGTGACTCATTTGACAACAGAACTGGACAATCCAACCACATACGGGGTCATCTGAAAAAGCTGGGAAGAAACTTTAGTTCGAAGAGCAAATCCCCATTAATTTTACTCCGTGAGCTGATGCGCGACAAGAAAGAGTGCCAGCGGGCCTTTCAGATTCTGGGAAAAAGACGGAATCATTTCCAGTATGGTGCTCTGCCAAAGCTGCCCATCGCCAATCGCTTCACCTCTTCTCAGATTGGATTCCCAAAAAGTCATTCGGGTCCAAGCCTTTGCTCCGATGCCAAACCACTGATGTCCTCGTTTTCTTTAGCAGAAAGCGAATCTGAAGATGGGCAATTGGGAAAGTTGGATGTTAAAACTTCCGTCTCAGGCACAACTGCCCTGATAGGGATCCTGAAAAAGAGGAAGTGGCAGGAAGATGCAAGTGCTGAAGAAAATTCTGGATCCAAAGTTGTATCTTCGCTGCCAAACTCATTACCTGGTGGTAAGTCACTTAATCAAATATTTAGACAAATGTCAGTAGATTACAGAGAAAGTAAAATTGCAACTATTTAAAATTTAGAGTAGATTTATAAGAGATCAAAGCATCATCCATTAATTTAATGAAGTAAGGTGTCATCAGCATAAAGGAGTAAAATGTGTTCAAAACATCTTTATTTTACACTGTCTAAAGAGAAAATGTATTTCTTTATTGGCCTATTCATTTAAAACGAGTCTGCAAATTATTACAACTTTTTACAATTTACATTAAGTAATACTTAATGTAAATATGCTGTTATTAGCAATACAGCTAATACCCATCTGCTTTTCTTTATCAAATAACCTGAAAATAGCTGAAAGTAGTAGCTCAAATCTTTCACATTTAATAAGTACAAGTATACAGGTAATACGGTAATGTATTCAATACATAATAAAAGGGCAGTTTAACATTACATGATAAATAAAATAAAAGTTACATATTTCCCAAAACAATCTGAGACTGTTAAAAATTATTTCAGGTATCTTATTTATTTAATTTCCCTTTAGGATAAATAAAGTATTTTTGATTTGATTATATCAAGTATTTAATTAGGTTTAAAAAACTAGCTAAGGTTAGAACTTTAAATAATAGCAGGGAAAGTTATAAATAAATATATAATATTGTATGGTAAATTTTGTATGTATACTACCAGATATACACACAGTTCTACTTTAAATGCCTACTAAACAGGACTTAGTAAACACACTTGGTTACCAGAACTTCAGAATAAAAGGACAATCCTGCAATTTTATTAAGTACTAACCCGCCAGGTTATTTCATTTAATCAAACATATTGGGAGACAAAAGTGGGAATATGCTCAACGAATACTTTCCTGACGTTAGCACTCAGGCCACGCTCTTAAATATCAGTTCTAACCCAATAAAATAGTTAATTTTATTGTGATTGATTTTAAAATTAAAATAACTTCTTACCAGATGCTTTGGTTGCCACTGATTTGCCGCATGGTGCCTGTTATTGACTAGAGACGTATGGAAGAAATAAATTTTTTTTGTCAGTCTGAATCAGGCTGAGTAGCAGTGAGGCAATTATCATACACTATTATGCCAGTAATCTTCTCATTTACAGGTAAAACCTATTTAACGTATTAAAAATAGTGCTAGCAGGAATTTGGACTAAGCAGATCAATGTTTATAGCCAAATAAAATTTCTTCCTACGTGTAAATTTTAATTATTGGGTGTGTTTAAAAAATATTATGATTTTGCCAATTTTTAAACCATTTACCGTACTTGAAAAGCGTCTTAAAAACAAAATCTGTATGTGTTTGTATGTCTGTTTTAAATAAAGTGTCATGAGCATAGAGTGGTTGAATGAGGTGAAAATCGCTATGTATCAAGTTTTGGAAATGTTGAACAATCTTGCATGTTTTTTTTAATGTTTTCACAGAAAAGGGTGAATTCAATAGGAAGGTTTGCATCCACTGTAATGCAACTTTCCACAGTGGAGTTAGCCTGTCCAATCACCTTCGGGCTTTTGCAAAAAGACAACAGATTGCCTTACTCGAAGGGACCAGTAAGTTCTGTTTTACCAATGTTTCACTTCATGTACATGTATTACAGATGTCATGTGTCCACCAGCTCACAAACAAAACATTCTGCACACTTTAAATGCTTCAATATGTGGGATCTAACCGCCCCTCAACACTAAATAAGTAACCTTGCAGCAGTGCTATGAACCTTTATGCAAATAGGTTTTATTCAGTCAGGAGATTGAATTAAAAGAATCAAAAATTGATGAATACATGAATGACAACTTTCTTTTTATACTCATGATACAATTACACTTCTATTTGCGGCAAATCTTGAGGTTGCAAAATCAGGAAGCACAAAAAATCTGCAATTTCAAACTTTAGTGAAAGTGATATAAAATGTTACTGATAGAAGATTTGGCAAAAGAAGATAGAGATGTAGAACATCTTTGACTATGTAAAAGTAAAAATAAGGAAAATCGTTCACTTAGCTGGGATGATTTCTTCAAAGGTGATTACCATATGCCAATGTGAAAGGTGTACAAGAAAAAGACATGGGGCGTAGAGCGTAACCCTGAGGTACACCCTGGAGACTTACCTGAGACAACTGCAGAAAACAATAAATCCGATTAACATGAGTAAAAGCATCTCAAAACCTCAGCATTAGTAGCGTACGTTACAATAAAACAACTTGGGTAAAATCCAACTTTATATCAGGGTGATCTTTGTAAAGAATGCACTGCTAAACCAAGAAAAACAAATACAACAATTGATTATAAAAGCACAGTACAGCCATGTGGAACTACAGTAAAGCTACCACATTACTTTCTCATCAAGACACTTTTATTTTAAGTTGTGTTAAACTTTAGTGACTACGTAGAAACTCTTGAGGCCATCATCCAGTTCATTATTATTTAAATAATGTTTTATAAAATAGAATTACCAAGTGATTATGTAAAACAGTTTTAATTTCAATCCTAGACTTCCTTCTGCCTAAAAACTAGCAGCGTACATACACACCCATCTTTGTAACTGTACAGCTTTTAAAAGATTAAATCAACTTTTATTTGCCAGGTACATACAGGACATACAAGGAATTTGTTTTGGTGTAATTACACTGAGGCAGCCATTTGCGGCGCCAAGTAGGGAGTAGCGCAAAGGATCTTGCTTTGGGACCCACACTGGATGCTGTGGTGTATTTTGCCATTTGAACCCATGACCTTCCAATTGGAAGTCAGGCAACACACCACTTGTGCTATCCAGCCGGCAGGGTTTGAAACAATGATTTCAAGGCTATGGTTATTCCTGTTGATGCACACTGTTTTCCTTCCAATCAACTTACCATTAATACGTATGTAGTAAAAGCTTGTTTAGCAATGAGTTCCTGAGGCTTAGCGCATCAACAACTGTCTGCTGGACAGCTGCATTACAAACCCTTTTCATCAGTCAGCTGTAATGGATAATTTTTCTCATTATGTTAACGGCAAGTCATAATCACCATTAAGTATAAATTAGTTTTATTGTTGACCAAAGTTTTTAAAATAAAATAACGCTTCATGTATGTGTTCAATTTGGCCTGTTCTAAACCCATTTACACCACATGTAACCGACTGATTTTTCACCTTATCGATGTGTCGCCGTATTATTTGATATATGACAATGACCCAAAATTTTAAATCCGGTTAATTTTATAGGCGGTTTTCTATAGTTTTAATATTAATGGCGGGAGTCTGACTCGAATCCCCACCTCTGCCAGTGTCTACTGATTATTATGGTCTTCAATGATAGACAGAAAGATCACACTGTAAGTGCAACTGGATTTCTCTTCTTTCAGCAATCCAGTGCAAAGCGGTTAGGACGCGTTCGAGGCCTGGTTTGAAGAAGAAGACACTGCCTTTAGCCCAGAGTCCAGAGGAAATGTACAGGCTCACCTGCAGGCACGTTCGTTTCCTCTCTTTAAACTCCAGCCGATCGCTGCTATAAATGCTTTGTTGAGGTCAAACGAAATTGACCCATCCTCTTGTCGTCTCTTCAAAGGTTCTGTGACCTCGTCTTCCAGGGTCCGCTGTCAGTCCAGGAGGACTGGATAAAACATTTACAGAGGCACATTATGAACGCTGGTGTCCCTCGCACTGGGCTTGGCATGGCGGAGGTCACCTCGCTGCCCACGAACCCCCCGACCCTGAAGACTGATGAAGACGGCCCACTGTCGGTCGCACAAGCTGTCTCATGAGGCCAAAGGGGACCTTTTTTCTAGATCACACTAGATTGTATGTACGTGTACATTGGATGTTTGTTCACTTAGTTTTGTTTTTAAAAAGTCTAAATCACAGCCAAACGGACAACACAACCCAATGTTGCAGACATTGTGCGTGTTTAAACATTTGGACGATTGAGAAATATTATTTTGGAATATTGTTACCTTCGTCTCTTTTTACACGGTCCATTTTTGAGGAATTAAATTCCAAATGTATTGACGCTTATTATTTTATGCAGTAATGTAGTGTTGGATCCATTTCTAAAGAAGACAACCTATACCTCAGATTTTTCATGGTTTTAGTCCGGATCTGGAAGCACCTCTGTTCCGCATCAGCGTTCTTAGAATACATGCGGCCATGTTTCGTTCGACCCCGTCAACACACTCTTATCAGGCCAGAGTTATATCATCCAAATGTTTTTTACTTCAAGTGCAAAAAAAAGAAAAGTTTTTAAAAAAAGTCTGCAACTTTTTTTTAATACAAAGTGTTTTATAAAATTTCAGCAACTGCATTGTTTTTAACTAAAGTACGGTAAGATCTGAAAGTAGGTAAGAAAACAAAACAAAAAAAAATGCCCTAATGCACACAACCCATGCTGATCCTGCTCTTCTTTCATGTTACCTATATTTAATGTTTCAATATACTGTTTTGAAATAATTTAATTTGAAATGTACTATATCACACGGATACAATGCATAAACATTTGTGTTGTTCTAAATAAAAAAAACAAAACAAAAAACAGGAAAACTAACCCTCTGACTTCTTCTAATCATTTCTGTACTGGAGTTATGAAAACAAAAAATTAAAAAATGAAAACAAAGCACAAAATTGAGACAGTATTTTATTGACATCACATGTGGACGTACTGACGGTCTGTGTATGGAGTTCTGCTACTGGTGGTTTAACTGTTGTGCACGTGAGGACGGTGGTGGATTTCAATCGAACGGGCAGGCTCCCTGAAACAACAGGAGTTTAGCTGTTAGATTGTAAAAGCATTCTCATTTTGCTGCATATTTTGGTGAAATGTAAGCAACAAACAAGCCAAACAGAAAAACAAATGTGCTACTGATCAGAATATTAAGGGCTTTGTTTAGAATAATTAATGAACACTTGGCAATGTATAAGTAAACCAAGCCCTTAGGTAATTCTAACTCTGCTTTTTCTAACGACTGTCCCTTAACCCTGTGTGGGAACAATGAGTAAAGGGAAAGATGGGTTACAGTTAATCGCTGTAGGCTCCTTCTTCATCATGGCACAGTATTGATCGCCGACTGCCTCCTTATGATCCGACACGCTGCTAACTGAGCAGTCAACACTAGCCAATGAGACGGAGACTACTCGCATGTGTTAGCACTGGAGAGGCTAACCGCTAGCATGTTTGAGCTGGCCACCCACTAGATTTGACGAACTTCCTTCAGACTTTATCAAGACAAATGCTGAACACCTCTCTATTAGTCACAATGTGATATATATATATTTAACTAATTTGACCTCTCTGTGGTCAGTAACATAAACCAGCTAGGGATCATGAAAGGGTTTTAGAATCATAGTGACCGCTAAATTGTATTGCGGGCAAAAGGAGACTAAATTAAATATATAGAATAAATAAAAGTGCCATTAGATTTCCTTAAATAACATTTTTATCAAATAAATTCAGTTAAAAATAGGGAACAATTATTTCCATCTACATTTATTTTTAAATAAATGGAGTTAAATCTGTGTATGAATTTTTTAGGGGGTCATCAGTCTCTGGCAGTTCTGTTTGGGGGTCAAGACTGAAAAGTTTTGGAAGCCATGAAGTTTACCTTACAAAAGGAAAGCCACAGTTTATTCATGTGGAAAGATGTCCATGGCTGCAGGCCATGCTTCAAAGGAGACGATATTTGGTAAAGTCCCCCCGCATCAAAATGTAAAATTCCCCAAGGATGGTTGGAAACTGATGAAAGACGGGACTGACTAGCAGAAGCGGCGTTTCTCCAAGCAATCGCTTTTTTATATCCTCAAGTCAAACACATGAATACTGTCATAGCAGACATCAGCAAGCTCCGGCTTACATCAACAAACACATCAAGAGCTTAGTTGGCAATAGAGTCTAATGCTTTAGCTTAATTTAAAAGTGATGACTCCACATTTTGACAGTCCAGTTGTATCAGACTCTTTAAGATTTTAGCCGTTGTTATCGTTTTGTTTAGTTATTAACGTATTTAAATTTCAGATGCAGTTTTTCTTGTCAGTACCTTAATTTTTTCCCCCATCAGTTTCTCAAAATAACATCTCATAACTAGTAATTAATGTTTAATTTAGAATGGTATTTCATTTAAAGTAATAATAAATATGTTTTTATTAGATATTAATGTTTAGTCAAAAGGTCGTGGAAGAGTTATGGGTCTAAATCGTTTTTAATAAACTGGATTAAAGAAAGAAATAACAACTCTTGGGATTGTAAAGTTCTATAAATTAATAAAATCATAGTAAGTTCTTATTCAAGGATAAAAACGTACAACACATAAACTGTTTACTCTCTCCATGTTTTATGCTCTGTCTGACTTGTCGTGTTAAGTTGGAAAGGTCTTGTGAAATACCTTTAGGAAGAGTTCAAACTGGGGTTGTAGCTTCTTTAGCATAGCTTCTGCTTTGCCGAGGCAGGAGCGTCTCTGCTGAACTTCGAATTCCTGATGGGAAATCAATCATCAACCACAACAAACATGTTTGTGGAAAAGCTTTTCTTAACACTGGTGTTGCCGTGTGTGTGTGTGGGGGGGGGTGGTGGTCATGTTTGACAGTCTGACCTTTGCCTTAGAGAGGTGTTCCAGCGAAGCGATGTGAGTTTGCACCTCAGATGCAGAGGCGCACACGTATACCTTACAAGCTGCGCAATGAAGCATTTCCACTTTTGTCATGTGGTGGTTTTCCTGCAGGACTGAGAATGCCACAGGAAGTCAGGCAGCAACTACTTGAAATAAAAACGGGACTTATCAGACCGTTTATTGTGCTAAATTTTCATGTCCAGAAAATTGTTACAGAAAATTAAAACTATGTTTGAAAACACCACCAAATTTAATTTTTTTTTAAATTTACAACTCCGTTGTTTCTGAAAGCAGTGATGTACTTACCTGGAAATGCATTTTCTTCTACTGCTCGGCTACAGTGCTGGCTTTTATACACCATGACTTCCTACAGGGAGAAAAATTGTTTACCAATTCTACTTTTTTGTGTATGCAAAGAAAGATATATGAACAACTCCAACAAGATAAATTCATACTTTAACAGGTGATTACAGTTATCTCTGCTGCATGTCATCTCACCTGCAGAAATGCTATTGCCATATCATCATAATTGCTGCTTTGCTGGATGTGCTCCATTATGTCCCAATGGGTTTTGCTCTCCAAGTGTTCCTCCAGCTCCAGTGCATTGGACAACTCCACATCACAGAGGTCACAGTTGATGGGGCACCTAGACCACAGATCATAAAATAACTATACATATCCACCACTGGTCCGTCCCATAACATTGAGTGTTACATGTGTTCCTCTTAGTTGAGCCAATATCTAGAGGTGAAGATGGTGTTATACAGTGTTTTATGGAATAGATTTTCTCTTTTTTCTCCTGAATCGACACTGAAGCAACGTTTAAAATTAGATTCATTATTTCAAACATGTTTCCAAGAAAAGCCTTTCAACCTAAGAAAATATTATACAGTACGCTAAAGCATGGCCTGGCGCCTATTGTACCGTTTGCTTTTGTTTGTTTTTCTATTAAGTAACATTTTATAACATCAGGCCTTTCCTTTTAATGATACAGTTTTAAAAAGTTCAGTTGCTTTTGAAGAGATTTGGTGACCCTTTCCTTGTGTTTGCGCTTTGTGAACTTTTCATATCAATTCATCCCCTATGTTTTCAAGTACGCCTGCAACTAACGATTATTTTCATAATTAATTATACTGTCGATTATTTGTATGATTAACCGCTTTTTATTATCCATTTTATTTAGCACTTACTTTCCCTTAAATGCTATTAAAAATGAATTTAAATTAAGATGCTGTCCACTGCAATTTATTGAACTTGATTTAAAGGAGCAAATGAGCTCAACAGTGTAAAATAATTGTTCATTTTTAGGTGTAAAATACAAAAATGAGGCAGACTTTTATACAACTTATTGAGTTTTCAGCACATTAACAGTAATCTCAGCCCTTATTATGCTCTACATTTAAATATACACATTTTATTTGATCTTTATTCTGAATGTTCTGCAGGAGGCCGACTGAACTGGACATTATTTTCACTAATAATATGAACTTCTGTCTCTATCAGCATGTGTAGAACAGAGTTTGTAAGTGGGGGTGATCGTTTTTTTCACGTTTCGTTTATTGTTGCTTGTTGTTTTTTCGCGCTCCGCCATCTTGCAAATGTCAAACGTGTTTATTGGACCCGACCCACGTGCTCTCAAAACAAGGCTAACAATTGGCTGATTTCTTCTTCTACTGCTCCACTGGTAGATCACAGCGTTATTTAGCTCATTACCGCCACCTGTCGACCGCAGATATAACAAATGGTGTTAGAATTAGAAACGTGATTAAAAAGCAACTAATCGATGACAAAATGAGTTGTGAACTATTTTATTCATCAATTTTAAATCGATTGAATCTAATAGTTATGTCAGCCCTATTTTCAAGTACGTATAGCTTCAAGAGACACAGCAAAACTTGCACCAGGAACACAAGGTGCTTACTTGTCCAGTTTAGGATGATCCCCCTTAGTCCTTGTCAGCTTCAGAGGAGGTGGATCTTGTTCCAGTCCTGCTGAACAAAGTACAGAAGGGAAAAAAAAATTTATTTTAGAATTAGATTAGATCTGAATGCTGGTTATATTATATAATCGAGGGAGGATTTACTTCTTTCAACATATCCTAATTGTTGATGGTCTCGTTTTAACCTGGGTGGAGAAACCCTGAGAGTAGCCGCCATCTACGGAGAGAGAATCAGGTGGAATCATGTTGTTAAGTTATAAATACCATCTTTTGGTTAACCATGAATACTTATGTTTAATATAAAAAAATATATACATCACATTCTGTCAATTTTTGAGAAATTGTTTAGTGTTACCGCTCTTGGATAATCAGGAAGAGGTTTTCTCTCGTTGCTGCTTGGTCCTCTGAAGGCTTCGGGAACACCTTGGATGGACGAGCCATGAATAAATCTGTCAGGACTGCGAACTCTCGGCTCCGCATGTCCACTTTTGAAATCATAACCCGGATGGTCAAGTGGTTTATTCTCTGGGCTATAAGCCCGGCTTTTGGGCAGAATGTGCCCCGGACTCAAATCTCGGCTCAAACGCTGACACCTGAGGGGGCCATCCTGTATAGGAGGAGGGGGCTGGCAGTCTTTAGGTTGCGATGTCTCGGCCTCAGAATCCGATGACAGAGGGTTGCAGGGGTCATAAAGCTCAATCCTACAAGTAAGAAAAGTCATTTTGAGAAAGATACCACAGGAGGACGCTTTAGCCATAAAGATAAAATAAAAAAATCAGACAATCTAGGGAAGCATAAAAACCTCACCTTGTGGATGGGAAATATATTTACCTGTTTTCACCGTGTGTGTTGCTGTCTTCAGAGTTTTGTTGACCAATCGGCTGAAATGAGGATTTCCATTTATCAACAGAATCTTCATCTGCGAAACACAAAACATATCTGAATAAAACTATTTTATTTTCCTTCTATGCTAACACTAACCATGACATCAAGTTGTTTTTCCATGCTATTTAATTTCCCTTTGTGATAAATAAAGTATTTTTGATTGATTTAATTTGACTAATTTATGAATTACTGCCTGTAAAAACAATCTGAAAGTGGAATACTGGTTTAGGCTAAGCTGAGAGGGTCTGAATGCACATTAGCATTACCTTCATCTTTCTTTGGCTGGGTGTTGGGAGCCATGTCTGATGTTCCTGAAATGCGTTGCATGGCTTCCATAAAATGCGGAGGGACGCTGAAAGCAGACACAGTGGACACACACGGATGTACAGCTCAGCATTAATAACTGAGCAGCTTAACTTCGACAAGTCAGGAACGGAAGCTAAGCTAGTTTTGATTTAGCTGCATCCCAAAACTAGGAAAGGAACCTAAGCTAGTTTTGATTTAGCTGCATCCCAAAACTAGGAAAGGAAGCTAAGCTAGTTTTGATTTAGCTGCATCCCAAAACTAGGAAAGGAAGCTAAGCTAGTTTTGATTTCGCTGCATCCCAAAACTAGGAAAGGAAGCTAAGCTAGTTTTGATTTAGCTGCATCCCAAAACCAGGAAAGGAAGCTAAGCTAGTTTTGATTTAGCAGAATCCCAAAACTAGGAAAGAAAGCTAAGCTAGTTTTGATTTAGCTGCATCCCAAAACTAGGAAAGGAAGCTAAGCTAGTTTTGATTTAGCTGCATCCCAAAACCAGGAAAGGAAGCTAAGCTAGTTTTGATTGAGCTGCATCCCAAAACCAGGAAAGGAAGCTAAGCTAGTTTTGATTTAGCTGCATCCCAAAACCAGGAAAGGAAGCTAAGCTAGTTTTGATTTAGCTGCATCCCAAAACTAGGAAAGGAAGCTAAGCTAGTTTTGATTTCGCTGCATCCCAAAACTAGGAAAGGAAGCTAAGCTAGTTTTGATTTAGCTGCATCCCAAAACTAGGAAAGGAAGCTAAGCTAGTTTTGATTTAGCTGCATCCCAAAACTAGGAAAGGAAGCTAAGCTAGTTTTGATTTAGCTGCATCCCAAAACTAGGAAAGGAAGCTAAGCTAGTTTTGATTTAGCTG
>JAVLVB010000511.1:539731-550272 GCA_032876305.1 Orestias chungarensis | reverse complement strand
AGTCAAAACCTCGGGGGCCAAAAACTCCGGCGTGCCGCAAAACGTGCTCGTACGGTCCTTGAAGCCCATTCCTGAGAGCCGGAGACAAATGCTGAGTACAGCTGACCAACAACGCCGCGTTTACGGCCTGGTTCAGGTGATGACGGGTTTTGAGGACGCTCACAGATTAGTAAATTTTTACCCTCTTTGCAAAGTCCAAAGTCAGCAATCTTCACGTATCCCTCGGTGTCCAGGAGCAGATTATCCAGCTTCAGATCTCTGGTGATGACAGAGTTGGTTTAGATTCACACACATTTACCAGTTTTGCTCTTATTCTCATGCACTGATCTGGAGTTTTTTTTTAGGATTATGAAATACTGAGTTCAAACTACTGATCTGGTTGTTTTTTTTTGCTTGTGTTGTAATTTAGACTTATTAGCTGTAGGTCCTGCAGACAATTAAACCGAAATAAGCTAGAAAAAGGTTCTAATTTTTTGTTTCCGTTGCTCCAGTGGATGGTTCTGACATATTTTACTAGTTGAAAGTCCCAAATGTTTTCTTAAATATCTAATTTTCAATGTCCCCAATAATTTCTATCAAATATAAAATTCCAAAGAAAAATTAAATAAAAACAGAAAGAAATAGAGAAATATAACGAAAGACAGAATGAAATACAAAAGGAAAGAAAGAGAAATAAAAAAAAAACGAAAAAGACCCCAAAATAGACTCATGAACTAGTATGGAGGAAGGTGGAAGTCAAGGAAAGAACTAAAGGTAGGAAGTACATACGAGTGGGAGAGAAATAAAAGGAGAGAAGGAACAATAAAACACGTTATTCCTGACATTTAACTTTAAATATCATTTTAAAATGCTTTTGACATTTTAATCTGAACCAGTTTAATGATCAGATTTCGTCTAAACTCCAAAAGGTCACTTTTTTGAAATTATTTTGTTCATGTCATATCTGCCATGTGAGCCTCCCAGACTTTAGTCCGTCAAAACCAACTGAAACTGTCCAACATTTTAGTGCGAGCAACATTCAGAAGGACGTACCTGTACACAATCTTGTGGTCATGTAAAAACTGTAATCCCAGAACAACACATGCTGCATAAAATCTGCAACAGAGAGAAGGGCACTGGGATCAGAGGCTGCTACCGAGGAATGGTCAGCGTCCATTCAAAGGCCAAAATGTGCTTCTTATGATGGGGAAAAAATCCACAGGCAGCTGCTGAGTGTAAAGCGTGCCTGACAATGATGATCAATACAGAGCTGGGGTCACTCACATGGCGCGGGGTTCAGAGAACACGTCGGCGTGGATGTGCATCATCAGGTCGCCTCCCGCCGCGTACTCCATAACGAAACAAACGTGCTCGGACGTCTGGAAACACGCAAACAGGTTGACCAGGAAGGGGTGGCGCACGCTGTTGACCGCCTCGAAAATCCTCTTCTCGCACATCAGACTGGCAGAGAGAGAGAGAGAGAGAGAGAGACCAGCGGAGATGGTGAAAACTAAATTACCTAGTTTGTCTCTGAGGCGTCTCGCCCAGTGACGGGTTTTGAGGGGGAGCAGCATGGCGCTCCACCCAGGGCGTCATGACAGGAGGGCGCCATGAAAAACAAAACAAAATGAAAAACAAAATAGGTTTTTAAGAGTTTATTTACATGCGAGCACTGTGGGGAAATATTACTGTATGTGACGGATGGCTGCTGATGTCGAACATAGTCTTTCATTTAAGGTCTATATTTTGCCATTTCTAATCTAACATTTGTAACGACTAAGTAATAACGAGACTGGTCAACGCTAGAATAAAATGTTACCCCTGATTAGAGATCTTAAAGAAACGTTTGATACTTTTGTCTGTAGGTCCTATACTAAGGTGATACGTTACACGTAATTTGAAATATGAATCATATTTTATTAGCCAGAACAGCCGAAGCTAAATTTGGTTTTTCAAGTAAGAACAATAATTTTAAACAGTAATGTTCTAAAACCATTTTTTATTCATGACTTTTAATATTTTAAAGACGTTTTTAGGTTTTATATTTGTATTTGTTAAACAAATGCCTTTGCTTTTAGTGTTTTGTAGAGTATTTCCTTGTATAATAATTATAAAATAAAGGTTACTACTTCACTGATTTCGCCAATTTTCTTCCTGGAACGTAACCGTTGCGAACAACTAGGGTTAACTGTGTAGTGAGGCTTCAGGCTCCATTTTCACTGCTTCACAGCTCTGTGATTCTTGTCACTGCAGGTGGAGGTGGTGTGAGGTGCTTACTGGTCACCGAGGCAACACTGCCCTCTGCGGTCCTCTTAGTGAACTGCATTTAATACGCAGCGCATAGACGGCAATGTTTCATTTTATTTGGCTTTGAAATGACCCTTCAAAACTTTTGGAAATGTCTTTTCCTTCTACCATGGACATCGTTGACTGTGCAAATCAATAACCGCAGCCCTTGTACTTTGTTCTTGGGTTAAGAAAAGGCGACTGCACAACTCGTGGCTTGGGATTCATAAATGTTTTATTTTTACTATTAACTTCTGAATTTGTGGGTTAGTAAGTAGAATATAGAGCATCCATGTGAACAAAGCTAACAGTAGCTGAACAGGCTCATTTTGTGGTAACCTCCACATGAGTGGGAATACAGAAGCAGACGTTTGTAACAGCGTTTACATCATCTACGTATTTAGCAATATGTTTAGTGTTTGTGATATCAGGCCGAGGGGACCGATAAATGCACACCTGTCAACCTCATCTCGAGCCACAATGTCTCCTTTCTTCAAAGCTTTGATAGCAAACATCTCGCCCGTACTTTTGTATTCTGATAACAGCACCTGTAGATAAAAATCAAAAAGGAAATCAATTAGTTTTCCTCCTCCTCCTCACCGGATCGCCTCCCGTCGTCATAAGCGGCTGATAAACATTTAAATTGATGCTGAACACACATGCTAACGATGATGGGAGAAAACTAATTGTGAAAAGCTGCGGGAGAAGAAAACCAACCTTTCCAAAGTGACCACGTCCAAGAACTGCCACACATTTAAAGTCTTGGAGACTGAAGTGGAACTGCTCTTCTTCCCTTTAAAGACACATTAATTCATGCAGTGTTATCTAGTGTTGCCAGGGGGCAGCATCTGCACGAATGAAACAACTAGATGTGTCACAGAGGTGGATTCAATAGGTGGAAAACAAGCTGAGAATGTATCAGAGTAAAACTAGGAGATTTTACCTTATCTGTGCATCCTTCTGGATGGAAGTGAGCTCCAGGTCTGGATGCTGGAACTCTGGCTGCAGCACCCCATCCGAGTCCGGCTCCAGGACAGTGCTGATTCTCTTGTTGAGGAAGTTGAATTCACTTAGTGCATCCTGCAGATATGCAAGTGATTATGTTGCTTGGGTGGAGCATTATTACAAACACTGTGCACCTGTGGAAAAAGTCCTACCTCAACTTCCTGCTTGTTGGGTATTTTGTTCTGTGTAGGCGGTTCTCTGGCATCATCAGGTGTCGCGTAATGTTTGGGTCCTGGTGTGGGTTCTTTATCAAAATCCAGCTTGGTTACTAGTGGATCGCTGAAAGTGAATAACATGAGTTTTTTTTATTTTTTAACATAAAATCTTTCAGGAGACTGTCTTTTTAACTTTGTCTTTAAAAACACAAACTTGATTAGACGTTTGGACACATGAGAACGTTTGTCAAGCAAGGTGATAGTTACATCATGCCATGGTTATGTTGTACTGAGACAATAACAAGAGGAACCCTCAAACCCGTCAGCTAGAGGATATTTTAACACATTTTAGTAGCTGTTAAGTGTCAATATATTCGAGTTTGTTTGTATGAATCAGGCTTTTTGAAACAAGTGCGCTGAATCTTATATCAGTTGAACATACAAAAGCTTAATTGACATTAAGCCACCAGCATAATTTGTCGTGAAAGGCCTCGTACCTGCAGCAACGGGCCACTGTTAGCCTCATACAACATTGCTGTCCATCTCATGATCAGTTGCAACTAACAGTACCTACCCCATATCTGTCTGCACAAAGGTAACTGCAAGTAATGTTTTAAATAGTTACGCTGTACTGTTTAAAGGTGAAATCAAAGATTAATGCATTAAGTTGTTGTGCTTCATTTAGTGTGTTTTATAGTTTCTTTGTAATGTCAGTGGCACGCGGTACAAATATTCATAAACACACCCAGACTTACAAAATCAAAACATAGTTCAGATTTTCACAAGCTTGTTTTTTTTTTGTTTACTTAAAGGAAACAACTCGGCCGCTTTTGGAAGAGCAAAATGTGTTGGACTCACAGCCGACATGATTTCATGCCACTCATCATCCATCCTGTGGATCCTAACAGCTTGAGATTTAATGTCGGTTTTTCTGTGGTTTTGCGCAAATAACGTGACGCACAATGATTGGAAAACTGTTCTTGCCAGTTGTTTTTTCTTTACCACTGCAAGAAATCCTCACAAAATCTCTCAGTATCACCAAGTGTCACTACCTCCACCATTACAGCCGTGTTTGCTTGTCGGTGGTTAGCTATTCCGCATGGAAGCAGCGATCTTCCTGTGGCATCGTGTCAATTCAAAGCTTAAAAATGTATTATGTTCTTCAACCAGATAATGGCTGAACACTGAATATGTGTGCTCGGTTACCTGCTGGGCGTGGGAGAACCAGGAAGGCTGCCGTGTACCATCTCAGACGTTTGGGGGCTAAAGGAGTTTGTGCTGAGGTTGGGGATGGCTCTCCTCACCAGCCGGCCCCAGGTGGCGATGTTGATGTTCATCTGAGGGGCTCGCGGGAAGGTCTTACCTAAAGAAAACAGAAAACAGGGAAACAAAATGGCGAGCATGAAGAAAAGCATGGGCTGTGTGAGGCTGAAACAAACAGATTTTGTATATTAAGATGGCTTAATTTCTCTATATGAGCTGGAACCACACCAGTCCACCTTAAATAGACCATCTTGATGGTGATGACTCACCTTGTTGTTTGGAGAAAATCTTTTTTTGTCTTTGCAGCTTTGGTCTTCTCTCAATAACAGGATTAAAAAATGTTACCTTTAAAAAAAAAAAAAAGATATAGTTAATATAACTAAAAACAGATCCGCTGTAAATGAAACATGGATGAAATACAGATTAACTTCCACAGCTGTGTAATTCCTAAAGAATTTACTGAGCGTCCTTGTATCAGCATGCATTTACCTCAGCAAACAGCATCCCCTGTGGCTCCAGGTACAGACACATTCCATGACGCTGGTTGTCCAGGAAGTCCTCCAGCCTCAGGAACTTGACAGCGCAGAGAGAGCGCCAGTCGCGCCAGTACACAGAGATCTCCAGCTCCCGAGACTGTGGGGCAGATCCAGGTCAGCGGCGGCAGCAAACATTTACTTGGAGCAGAGCAGCGGAGTGCCATAAACACACCACTGAGTTGTTAGCACAGGTGTAGATGAAAGGCAGACGTGTGTTACCCGATCCAGCTCCAGTGTAAACTTCTGGTCCCACGCTTGGTTGCTGACGGGCTTCCAGCTCGTCTGTCCCACCACAGTGTTGTCCAGCTTCAGCACAGCGCTGATCTCGTCTGAAGGAAACACTGAGCTGTTAGCGAAGCAACGTTTGCTTTGTTCTGATTAAAGTCACAACTTTAAATTTCTTTAAATATTTAAATTTCTTTTTTTTTTTTTTTTACTGCCACTGCATTTTTCACCGTGATTTTTTCCCCAGGAATTTAGTTTCCCCAAACATAAATTTAGCTTGTCAGATTTTACTGTGATAATTTCCACTGTGGAGTCCAAAGAAAGGCGAAAATGGCCGCAGGTGTGGTGGCTCTGCTTGGTCCCACCACACCTCCAGGTGTGGAGAAATAAACACTGTGATTTTCGGCAACAAAAACTCTGATTGATCACTTTGACCTAACGAGTCCACTTAAGAACATAAACACAATCACTGCAGGGTTTACGAAAGGTGCAACCTGAAATTTTCCAATGGATTTTTGCTCAGCATCTACATAGAGAAACTGAAACCTTAATGACCCACGGAGATACATACACCATTAAAACTGGATTATAATCTTCCAGCTCACTCTCGTTTGCAGCTCGTGTTTGCTGTTAGAAATGTGCGTTCGCGTTCTTTATTGTTGTTTGCAAACAACGTTTAATCAGATAGCAAAGAAACAATTCACTATGGAAACAAACCGATGCATCGGTTTGTCTCGGCACCTTCTTGGGTTTCCTCTCCACCATGATCGCCGCATTTATTGCTGCCAAGAAACCCTTTCACAAATGAAGTGTTTATTTTCGCAGATGTGGATTCAATTATAACAAGTGTCCAGGATTTTGGATAAGTCACGGATTTCAAATTTGAATTGAAAATAAAAGGCAGCTTTGTGTATCTTGAGCCGCTAACTATTAAAGATCCGTTTTGAATGGTTAAAAAATGATGCCGGTGAATAGTGGATAGGAGCACACTCAAAAAAACAAACAGCCTATTGGATGAAAGGTAGCAGGAAAATGAAAAACCCATAGTTAGTGCTGCTTTTATCCTGGTAAACATGGTGGAGGTGTGAGAATAGCCTCAGAAAAACTACCCTGGCCCCTGGAAAAGCTTGCATCAGTACAAAGGTCTTTGGTTTCTGTCCCGACAGCCAGAGGGAGGTCAGATGTACTCACTGGAGAGCTCTTCACTCTTCGTTAGGTTCCTGGAGCTCACACCCCGGTTTCTGTTTGCTCGGCTAATGAAGGATGAGCGCGTCTCACTGGGGCTCCAGCCAGGCAGAGGGCTGGGGGCCGCCTTTGAGCGGCCGGGGACATTTTCCAGAAGGTCCTGGCAACCCATGAGTCTGACATCTAAAGTGCCTGAGAATGGAGGTAACATAGCAGTGAGCGTGTTTATAGCCTTTCTTAACCAAGTTAGATTTACTTCTACATAACGTAGTTACAAGTTCAAGGGTAAAAAACTCGGATTAACTAGTCCAGACTTCCCCGAGGGGAACCGGGACGACTAGAGGCCACACTGAAATAGAGTAAGATCATCCTCTATTGCGAGGAAACACCAAACACATTCACACCTTTGCATCTCATTCCTCACAGCGCGGCACAACCAGTAGATCACATGGCTTTATTAGAAATGATAAACGCCTCCTGCTTCTTACTCTCACTCAGTTCAAAACGTATCCAGGCTTATTTAGTGACTATAGTCACTAAATAAGTAACTGCTGCTGCGCATCGTTGTTCAACTTTCGCTGGTTTTTACTGACAGGGCTGAAAAACATGTAAAGAAAGAACGGCACAACACATTGGCAGATACCGGTGGCGATGCCGACCTATCAAGCATCCCTGTTAGTAACTTATAAAGTTCCAGATGCTTCCAGATGTGACCTTAGCTGCACAGCGGAAAACTTTTTATTTTTACTGCATTTTGAATGTGCCGCTTCTATCTGTGACAGTAACAATACATCCAAACGTTTTCATAGAGCCTGCAGTCTGAAAGGTTATCATGCGTTTTTATCCGACGTCATAATTCAGCACCAGAAGAAGCCAGACGTGGTAAATCTGGCTGTAAACGACACTTAGAGCTGTTTTTTTTCGCTTTGTTTTTCCTACATTTCCTCTATGTTTTTACGATCTCGTGACGCACAAGGTTGTAAACACGGCGCTGTTGTGCGACGTCGTTGTTGTTCTGCAGCTCATGTGGATCGCTCACTTTTAATTCTAAAAATCAGAACTGAGAATCAAAACCTGCTAAAAAAGATAAGAAAAGAAAGAAAGCCTAAGTGTGGTGTGCATTTATATTCACTAGGTTTAAGGTGGTCCTGTTTTTGGACAACACCACTATCCTCTGTCATCCATAGGCTAAAGTTGCTTGACTGCAAAAAAGGTTTTGAGCTGTGACTGACAGATTGGAGCCAGTGAGAAAGAAAATCCCAGTGTGTTCAAGGTGACGCTTTAAATCCCTCTCCAAGCTACTCCCTGGTCTTCCATTCGCAGAGCAGCAGATTTTACTGCGAGAGATAAACACCCCACCAGGGTTGACTGGTTTAAAATAAATAATAATAGAGAGAACAGCTTTTGTGCAGAGATTCGCTTGATAAATTCGCCAGAACATGGGCCGATTTGTAGAGAGCTGTGCTGACTGAGCTGGTCACAGTGAAGAGAGGCTGTGGGCAAGTCTGCAGCTTGTTCAGACACACAGGTAAGGAGGTGTGTCTGCACAGGCAGCGAGAGGAAAGACAAAAATACGGGCATGGCTTTACAAGACTAACAGGTTCACTAATGTATCACCACGCTGTGTTGATATAAACACTAGTGTTGCATTTTATAACCATCTGGAAAGATATCAGCTGACACAGGAGCCTGATCTGCGTCTGTTACCTGTGAGTGCTGCAGGCTTGGTTATGGTGCTATACTGGTTCTGGGTGGAGATGATGCTGGATCTGGGGCTTAGGGTTGGAGAGGACAGCAGGGACAGCTCTTCCATGATGGCGCTGCGAGGGTGGTTCGGTGGCAACTCGCTGAGACGCTGTTCCAACGAATAACGCAAGAGGTCCAGCTTTTGACTGGACTCTGTGAAGCGAGCCTGAGCCTGGAGAAAAACAAATAAAAACAAAAGGGTTGTTTAAAAGATGAGATGATCTTTTTCAAAGGGATTGACTAAATCTCAAACAATAAATCAAACTCCAGCCTACCTCTGAGTGAGCTTTCTTTTCTGTGACTTTTCCAGAGCCCAGAAGTTTCATGACGTTCTTCGCTCCCTCGGCCACCGCAGACTCTATCCTGGCATGGTGACACAGTTCCTCCACCCGCAAGTCTAAGGGACTGATGATGGACTTGTCTGCTGGAAGACGAAGAAAAGTTTTAAAACACAGTCGTCTGTAATCCTTGTTCGCCTCTTCAGTAAATTGTCATCTTGAATTTAACAGATCAGATCGTTACTCCTTCCATGTCAGACTGTAAACTCCATAAAATCTGTGCTCATCTTTCAGGAGGCTCATTTGCAGTGTGCAGCAACAGGTGGGGGTGGGCTGGACTTTTAAACTCTCAGCCTCTGGCAACTTTGTAAGCAGGTGTGAAACAATCCATGGTTGTTACAAAGCCTTTACTTCGTTAGATGACCAAAAAAAATAAGAGCCGCCAGAATACCGAGCAGCTGGAGTGTAAATGAGCGCCGGTTTTAATTTGGACTCCTCGTTTATGGTGAATAAATGAAATCTCACCCATCATGTCATTGCTCTCAAAGCTCAGCTCGGTGGCCTGACTCGCTTTAAGGATCTGCATCCTGATGAACTCGATCTTTGTCTTGCTGTCTTGAAGCATCTGCTGAGCAGCCGCCAGTAACTTACGATCCTGTCGGGGGAAGGGAATGAAATATTAACATTAAAAAGAAACACTTTGAAAAACTGATTTTAATAAGGTATTTTCAGACTGGTTTTCACTGAGCTTTGACCTTGTGTACCACCTACAGTGGCCGAGTAAATCTGGCGCCACAATCCCAGTTCGTGCCCTTAACTGGAGCTGTGGTGCGACTGACCACATGGAAAACCTTACTCACCGCAAACAAAGCAGAAACCTATTGTGGAGTTCCTCTCACACACACGCAGGCACGCACGCACGCATGCACACACACACACACACACACACACACAGCGTGAACAAAATCCACTCCACCCCGAATTCCCGTGAAGTTTAAGTGCTGCCTGTTAATGGCTGCGCGTGCAGGAAAGTCCTCTGTCCAGCAGGCGTTTCCTAACTGACATCAGGACCATTTCCTCCCGACTGAAAGGTCGCCGCTGTCTAAGGTCATAAAACAAAGTGACCTCCAGACAGACACTGGGAGTCGGGGTAGTTATGTTTAGGCCCCGGTTATGACACGCAGCGGCGCAAACAGCTAACAAGCTTTCCTTCTGGTTTAAACACGACATTCAGGTGGAGAAATTATGGCGAAGAGTTTAGACACAGACGATGAAATGGCTTTTTATGGCCGAGTTATATTAACCTGCCTGTGGAGGAAATACAGCTTCATTCCAACAGACCTCCTAGTGTTTTGCTGCTTCCTCCAAACTCATTTCTAATCACTTAATTCATATGAGAAACAGCCTGAAGAGTCGTCTTCGCTCAGTAACAGCTTCCATGACCAACAGTTTTATCAGCGGCGTCACTCAAATTTTTCAGCAGCACATGGCTTCTCAGGTGTTCACTAAACAGTTTCTAGGAGATAAACATCGATTATTTTGTAAATTAACAAACCGTCCCTGATAAAGCAGCGAAGTTCACAGCAGGGCTCGTAAAGCTAAGACTCTGAGGACCCCAGCAATTAATTACCTGAGGCGTAACTGCACACACAACCCACTAAATTATGGTTTGCAGAGATACTAAAGACAGCTGTGTGTGTGTGTGTGTGTGTGCGTGACAGTTTGTGTCAGCACCTTGTCATGTCCCCTACCCTCCAGCTACACACACACACACACACACACACACACACACACACACACACACACACACACACACACACACACACACACACACACACACACACACACACACACACACACACACACACACACACACACACACA
>JAVLVB010000511.1:529459-539631 GCA_032876305.1 Orestias chungarensis | reverse complement strand
CAGGTCAAAATCTGTTCCTTAACGGCGTCAAAAAGAGATAAATCCTTTCAAAATCAGGGTGTAACCTGAGTTACCTTGACCCGCTTGGATCAGTTCAAGTTTTTGTTGTTTTACATCAACTTCATGGACTTTTATTTAGGTGAAATTCAGTGAAGTTGCTACCTTAACAAGGAAGGAAATATAATTCTACTAGAGCAAAAAACAAACATGATGAAAGGCACAAGGACCCTTTGAGAAAAAAACCTAAACTAATTTTTAAGAATGATTTAGTAGGACTATTGTCGTTTTTAAAGAATCGCAATTTTTGATTCAGTGGGATGTTAATATTTGTGAAAAATGGTATAATAAAGAGAAAAGAAATCCAGCTTTTATAGTTTCATTGTATTTGTTTAAAAAAAATCCACATAAATATATACAAAAGATAAAATACAATGTTTGATACAAACATGTTTGTCTTTTATTTTTGCTAAACATGGAGACATATTCAAAACCAGACTTGGGTAAATACAGGAAGCACTTTTGAAAAGCGTCTCATGTCTGGTTGCTCATGGGAACAGACATGAAAACAAGTAACTGGGCCGAGAAAAGTATCAACAATAAACCCAAACAACTTTAGTATCCTTCTGAAAACAAGTAAAGCCAGTTTTAGGTTTCAGATCTACAACGGAGCATCAAGACGTGCCGTGTGAACCTTCCCTTAGTGTTTCACATTGGTACATTTTCCATCTATATTTCAGCTAAGCTGTTTTTTGTGTTATGGTTCTTTTTGGAAGCTACAAGGACAGTTGAAGTAAGAGCTTTTCTAGCAGAGTCGAACGCTGTAAGTGACAGATATCACTGTGGAAAGTTGTAATCTCATTTCAACCAGCCAGAATAGAAACAAACCTGCCATTTAAGCTGCAACTCTAGTCTTTAGATGTGTCATGCTGACATCCCGACATGAGTCAGCAGAAACCTGAAATTCAGGCGCGGCCTCCTTCCTTGCCGTGCTTACCTTGGAGGAACCGTTGGAGTACATCTGAATCATGTTCTCGGCTCCCTGTTTCACCTTCAGCTCGATGTCATTCTGCCGTTTTAAAGCGGCCAGGCGGCTGTTGCTTGTAGCTTCGCTGCTTGGCGTATCGGGGGTTAAAGGGCACTCTAGGAACAGAAAAAAAAAGATGCATGGTCATGTGCTGTAATCGACGACTAAATTACTTGTAAACTATTTTAAAACTCAATTTTAATCAAATAATTCGCTTGGTTGTTTCATCTCTATTCTATACATTAACTGGGATGTTTCCAGAATAACAGACTCAAAGTGGTTTTATCTACTTTTGTTTCTAATTTTATACATTTTCCTGGTGCACCACAACAAGAGCCCAAAAAATCTGCAGCATGCATCAACGCACGTGGTGAGAAAATGCAGACGTCTATGCAAATAAGGGGAAACAACAGTGATAAATCAGTGGGTTCTGTGGGACTTCAGGTAAGGCTTGCTACAAGGCTAATCCATAGTTGTTCCGCTCCGCCTAAAACTGGCATAAAACATCCCTCCAAACTCGAGAAATACATTGAAACTTCACGACGGGCAATATGAATGGGGGTAAACCAAGAAGAGGACAGCGGATTCCAAAAAAAAAACAACAAATGAGGAAGATACGTCTAAAAAAATTACACGAGGAGCAACCACTCGAGGACGAGGAGGAAGAAAATGGGGCCGCAACACATTATCCGAGTCAAATGCAGATTCAAGTGAGGGCTCTCCAACTTTGAAAGAAATCAGAGAGGCTATTCTGGGCATTAAACAGACATGGCAGAAACAATTAAAGCAGAACTTGCGTTATTCACTAAAGATTTGAACCAAAAATTGATGGATCAAGCAGCCACACCGGAAACGCATGGTCATGCTACAGCTAGCGCAGCGGAGTGCATTGCGGACTTGTGGCGTGGTGACAAGAGAAACTTTACTCAAGTTGCTTAAAGAGCAAAGAAAACTACAAGACAAGGTCATCAGTCTCGAGTCACATTTTAGAAGATCTAATATTCGCATATATGGGAGTCCAGAAGACACAGAGTGTGGTTCAGTGGTGACTTTTGTGAACAATCTCCTCACAAAGGAACTACAATTACCCGAAGTCACCTCGCTTCAAATCCAGCGTGCGCACAGATCACTGGCACGTAAACCAGGGCCAGACTCACCTCCAAGATCAATAATAGTCAACTTCTTGCAGTTTGAGGTTAAGGAAATGGTTTTAAGACAGGCATGGAAGACCAAGGTAATGCTGAATAATAAGCAAATCTATTTTGATCATGATTATGCGTTGGAGGTGATGGAGAAAAGCAGATCATATGGAAATATCAAGCGTGTTCTGAAAGAAAAGAGTATTCGTTTCCAAACACCTTTTACGCGGATACGCATTCATTGGTAGATGGGTCACGCACGTATAACGACGCGGAAGACGCCGCTCAGGAGGTGACAGCGGGCAGGACGAGAAGTCCTCCAGACGCGGACATCGAGGAGAGAATCAACGCTGCTTTCTCGTGGCAACAAGTACGCCCAGCAATCAGTGATTTAAACATCGACAAGTTGAGAGAAAGACTTCAACAATTTCGCAGAGGAGCAGATGCGTGAAGAGTTGCTTTTCAACGAGGACAGGTGGTATAATGCTTAAAGAATAGTTAAGGATAAGGGAGGAAATATGAGGGTTTGTCAGCTGTTCTTTGTTAATTGTTTAGTTAGAGTTTGCCAGTTTGGCGGAAGCAGAAAAGCTTGTTGGAACTAAATGTGGGGACATTCCACCACAAGGGGGAGCCCTGAACTTTGGGAAGGACCTTTCTCCCCACTCAACAGCAGAGACACCCAGGTATCCAGCGATCCTGAGAAGAAGGAAGACTTTTCGATTTCATTTTATTTTATGTTGTTTTGTGTTGTTATTGTTTATGATAGTTCATTTTAAAGTGGGGATTATGTGCATTGCAGTCAGGATTTTTATGCAGAGAAGTTCAGGGTGGCACATCACATAGGTTATATTTAAGATTCTTTTTATCACATTTTCATGCTTAATTTTTTAACTCTTAACTTAAATGGGCTTTTAAATCCTAATAAGCAAAGTAAAATATTGAGTAAATTGAAGAGGGAGAAAATTGATGTTGCATTTATGCAAAAGACACATATGGCTGGATTAGAGCACGAGAGACTTAAAAAGCAGGGATATAAACATGTTTTCTTCTCATCCAATGGTTCAAAACATACAAGAGGAGTAGCAATTTTAATATCTGGGAGGGTGATTTTTGAACATGTTTCATCAATCAAGGATAAAGAGGGAAGATGTATAATGGTAATTGGAAAATTAGATGGAGAATTATTTACACTATACAATATGTATGGTTCCTAATTGGAGCAATATATTCAAATCTTAGAAAAAGCTGTGACTGAAGCAAAAGGATTACTTGTCTGTGCGGGAGACATCAACATGGCATTGAGGCCTATCGACTCATCTGGAAATAGAACTTCTCAACCTCAAAAAAAACGACTAAAAAGGTCAATTTAATGTTGGAACAAATGGGTTTTGTTTATATCTGGAGAAATTTACATCCAGTTGATAGAAATTACACTTACTTCTCATTACCGCATTCTTGTTACTCAATAATCGATTATTTTTTTACATTTAAAACTGATATGGATAGAATCCAAAGTTGTTCAATTGGGGCCATGGACATTTCTGATCACTCCCCTTTATATTTGTCTGTATCCATGGATCAGAGGAGGAAAAACACTTATTGGAGATTAAATAATACCATACTTAATAAAATATGAGAGCAACTGTCCACAGAAATAGCAGAATACTTACAATTAAATGACAATGGTGAGATTTCTGTGAACGTATTATGGGATGCTTGTAAAGCAGTTATGAGAGGAAGGATTATGGTAAAATCAACATATAATAAGAGACAAATAAAGGAAAAACCTAAGACACTACCATCAGAGTTGGTGTTATTGGAGACAAAACACAAGGGGACACTGGATGAATGTACAAAATTAGAGATAACAAAGAAAAGAAATAAAATAGGGGAATTACATGACCAAGAAATCCAGAAGAAAATCTTATTTACAAAACAGAATTATTATGAAGGAGGCACTAAATATATGAAACAATTAGCTTACAAACTTAGAAAACAAAAATCTGAAAATATAATTAGTAAGATAAAAGACCCCAGAAAGAAATGTATCACCAGTCAAATAAAATTAAGGAGTGCTTAAGAGATTATTACAAAATATTATACTCTCAACCATCCGTTAACACTAATCAAATTATTGAATTAACTTACTCTACCCTCAGTAACGGCGGAGGAAAATAAAGAATAGATTTCTGAAATCACAAAAGAAGAAGTACAATCTGCTACAGGTAGACTTTCACAGCGGAATGGTACAAAAAAATTAAGCAATGCGTTGATACCAATCCTTTTGAAAACTTATAATTGGGTTCTTGGAGGAGGAGAGATACCCCCCTCATGGAAAGAGGCTATAATTTCTTTAATACCTAAGGAGGGCAAGGACAAAACTGAATGCCTGAATTTTAGACCTGTAAGGGTTTTAAACATAGACTATAAGATTTTCACATCTATTTTAGCAAGAAGAATAGAAACAATCTTACCCAGAATAATACATCTGGACAAAACTGGGTTTGTTAAAGCAGAGCAAACCCATGATAACGTGAGAAGATCTCTACAAATTATTAGGCATAGAAATTGAAGTAAAACCCACGCAATTTTATTGAGCTTAGAAGCAGAGAAAGCTTTTGACTCGGTGAGGTGGCATTTCTTGTTTAAAGTTATGGAACAGTTTAATTTGATGATGTGATTATTAGGACATTAAAATCCTTATATAACGAACCAGTGGCAAGATAAAAAATAAATGGTGCTCTCTCTGACTCCTTTGAGCTAAAACGATCTGCGAGACAGGGATGAGTCCACTTTTGTTTGCAATATTTATTGAGCCTCTGGCTCAGAGAATAAGAGAAAATAACAAAATAAAAGGCATTCAAATGACAGCAGGAGAACAAAAATTGGCTCTGTTTGCAGATGATGTCCTGGTTTATCTGTCAAATCCCAAAGAGACTCTTCCAGAATTAATGGCTACCTTGAGAGATTATGGAAGTTATTCCGGATACAAATTGAACGAGCAAAAGTCCAAAGTCCTGTGTTTTAATTATTGTCCCCCCAATTCATATGAGTAAAGCATTTTCATTGCTGCTATGTCCAAAGTCCCATATTCTAGATTCTGTGTCCATATTGTAGATTCTGTGTAGTCAAATCCTATTTCTCGCATAGTTCTTTATATTTTATTATATTATTTAAAATTGCTATCAGGGTGTAAACTGGACCGGTGGATTAGAATTTCGTCCCACCTCATGTACCACATGTGATGGAATGACAAATAAAGATTCCTTGTTTTAAATTTGACTGGAACAAAAAATCTATTAAATATTTGGGTATCAATTTACCAGCTGATCTGTTCAACCTTGAGGAATTAAGTTAGGATCTTTAAAAAAAAGATATTTGTCAGGATGTTGCTAGATGGAATTTGATTCCATATTTAAATATTACCTCAAGAGTAGACGCTGTAAAAATGAGCATCCTTCCAAGAATTTTATATTTATTTCAGTCAATTCCAATTACAAGACCAGAAGTATATTTTACAGAATGGGATAAAATCCCATCCAGATTCATTTGGGCTGGTAAAAAACCAAGAGTAAAGTTTAAAACATTGCAATTGTCTAAAGAGCAGGGGGGACTTGCATTACCTTGCCTCATTGATTATTATAAAGCAGCACAACTGCGACCATTAGTTTGCTGGTGTAGACCAAGTTATAAATCAAAATGGAAGGAGATAGATCAAGGTTTGATGACACAATGTCCAATTAGCACTCTCATTGGTGATCCTTTGATGAAAAATTAATTGGTAGATACAGATAATCCCATTATTAATAGTTCACTGAAGTTCTGGAGGGACATAATCAAAAAATATGGCGTTTATGAGAAAGTTGAATTCTTAAAATGGTTTGCTTACGAACCAGACTTTATATCAAGCAAATTAGACTCAGGATTCAAGATCTGGTGCAGTAAGGGCCTAACAACATATTATGCTTTGTATAAAAATGGTTTGATGATGAGCTTCCAGGATCTAAAAGAAAAAATCTGTTTAATAAATAAGGATCACTTCAGATATTTACAAATTAGGGACTTTATTAATAAAAAAATTATTCAGACACCAAACTTTGAGAGACTGGAAATTTTTGATATTTTTTTGAGTGCATGTAAACATGCCCCAATCCAAAAAACTATCTCCAAATTTTATACTGTGATTCAAAATTTACAAGGCAAAATCCACACATTTAAAAGAAAGATGGGGAAGAGAGGCCAATCTTTCTTTAACATTAGATAGTTGGGAGAGAATATGTCAACATTGGTCTGTCACCAAAGCTCCTTCATGGAGAGAATGCTCTTGGAAAAATGCAATACGTTTCTTTCGCACACCAGCACAACAAAATCCTCAGACCAGATCGGCTGCTGGAGACAGTGTGGTCAAACATTGGTGGACCATATTCATATATTCTGGAATTGTTCCTCAGTTACTCCATTCTGGGAGGAAGTGCATATTATTCTGGAAACAGTCTTTAAAAAGAAAATATATTAAAAATTTGAAATACTTTTGTTTGATTGTTAGAATTAAGGCTCACAAAAGCAGAACAATATTTGATGAAAGTGTTATTGGTAGCAGGGTAATGTATAACTAGACATTGGCTTCAGAAAGAAATATCGACTATTAAAGAGTGGATTGATATTGTACATCAGATTTTTATTATGGGGCGTCTGAAATTTAAGTTAAAGCTCAAGACAGATGTTTTTGAAGAACTTTGGCAAAAATGGTTATCCTTTGTAAAAGCAATTAGGCCTGACTTTGTATGACTTGTTTGATCTGTAAACCCCACTGTGTTCATGTTTTGTTTAATTTGAATTGTGTATAATTGAAAAACCAATAAAATGTGAATAAACAAAAAAATAAATTAAAAAAAGATCAGTGGGTTTTGTAATATCATCCTCTTATTACGTCCATCACCACTGAAAACAGAGGAGGAAACGAAGGCTGACAGACAAACAAATCTATTACTCATGATTCGGATGTTTCAGCGAGCACCGTGACGCTCTCGGCTGAACACCTGGGGGATGAGAACGGAATGAAAGCATGTGATTCTTTGAACTAAAATAGTAAATGAGTCATGAAATGACCTCTACCAGGGTGTGGCACATCAGCTCTGAGCTCTGTGCTTACATGCGAGAGGAGGATGCAGACACGCAAACTGAGAAAGGCACGGTTACACAGGAAAATCGGCGGGAAAAGCCGTTGGAGTAAGATGAGGAAGTTAGAGGTGCTTAAAACTGAACAAAGATTCTAAAAGTTTGGAATATGAGACTTAGATCAAGAATAAAATCTTTTTTTTTTGATAAGTAAATGCGGCATATAATCTTTACAACAACACTCCTTTGTGGGGACCATGTTCGTTCAGGTTTCTAGATTTTGGCAGCTGGGGGTGCTTCCTCAGCCCCCCTTCTAGCTCCGCCTCTGCTAAGAGATACTCGCTATGCGACAGGCTTGTTTGCCAAAGCAGCAAACGTAAAGCGTGCGTGGTTAAATGCGCATCAGTTAGCTGACGGGTATGTCCAGCAAAAAACAAACAGACGGAGGGATGTGGGCATCTACTTCCTTAAATGCGGTGGGATCTAATTGTACTCCTATTGCCAGAGGACTGCGCGTCTTTAACAGATACCGCCATCAGACACACTTAGGAGCCCGGTTTGGTTTGCTATTCTCCCCGAAACTGTCAAGCCGTACCAGTTCCACACAACTGACTTACTTTTCTTCCTATGTTTAGTCACGAATTTCTCATTTGCTTTAGCAAATGCCAACATGCTTAGAGAGTGACGAGGTTGGTTAGAGCGCCGGCGCTCTTGCAGCTTCTCGGGGGAGGAGGATAGAGGCGCAAACTTTGGAAAGGTGTCCGGGAGAAAATCGATTTTTAGATTTGCCTTTTTAACATCCGTCTCGACTAATAAATCCGAATTTGATTTCAAATCGATTAATCGCACAGGCCCACAAATTTTGCTAAATCGTGAATACGAATTGCTAAAAATCCTCCTTAGAAGTAAGAAAAGTCTCTCAAGCCCACACAAGTGTTGGACCAGCATGGACCGGTTTATGGTATCAAGGTATTCACTTGTTGTAAAACCTTGCACACTACAGGTCACGTCTACACTGTTCACTCGTCAGAGGTTTGGAGAGAAACGTTGTGAAGCAGGGGTCGCTAACCTGTTGCACTTTGACCCCTCCCCTGTGGATCTCGCATAACAAAAAAAGTTATGTTTATTTATGAACTATTATCCAAGGGTCCTTTTAAGGATTATGAGTTTTTATGTAAAAGCTTCATAAAATATCTAAAACGGGCTTTTTAAAAGTAAGTAGCGCTAAATTATGTTATGTAGTTTTCATCAATCTCCTTATAGATAGAACAGGCAAAGGTAAATCTACAAAATAATTTTTGGTCTAAAGTTTGAAAATATATACAAATTTTGTTGGCTTTCATAATACAGCATTTTTATATATAAAAAAATATATATGTAGTGCATATTTATAAATATAATTCCACACCACACATAAAAAAGGGGGTGGAAAAAAGTATTGGCACCCTTTGAAAATTCATGTGATGCTTCTGTAATTTGTGTAATTAACAGCACCTGTTACTCTCCTGTGGCAAATAACAGGTGGTGGCAATAAGTAAATCACCCTTGCAGCCAGTTAAAATGGTTTAAAGTTGAATCAACCTCTGTCCGTGTGTTACCACATTGAGCAAGGAGAAAAGAAAGAAGACCAAAGAACTGTCTGAGGACTTGTGAAGCAAAATTGTGAGGAAGCAAGGGCGATCTCAAGGCTACAAGTCCATCTCCAAAGACCTGAACGTTCCTGTGTCGACCGTGCGCAGTGTAATCAAGACGTTTAAAGCCCGTGGCACTGTGGCTAACCTCCCTAGATGTGGATGGAAAAGAAAAATTGACGAGAGATTTCAACGAAAGATTGTGCAGATGGTGGATAAAGAACCTCGACTAACATCCAAACAAGTTCAAGCTGCCCTGCAGTCCAAGGGTACAACAGTGTCAACCCGTACTATCCGTCGGCGTCTGAATGAAAAGGGACTCTAGGGTAGGATACCCATGAAGACCCCACTTCTGACCCAGAGACATAAAAAAGCCAGGCTGGGCTTTACTTACCTGAGAAAGTCAAAAACGTTTAGGAAGAATGTTCTCTGGTCAGTTGAGACATAAGTAGAGCTGTTTGGGAAAAGGCATCAACATCGAGTTTAAAGGAAAAAAAACGAGGCCTTCAAAGAAAAGAACATGGTCCCTACAGTCAAACACGGCGGAGGTTCCCTGAAGTTTTGGGGTTGCTTTGCTGCCTCTGGCACTGGACTGCTTGACCGTGTGCATGTTATTATGAAGTCTGAAGACTACCAACAGATTTTGCAGTATAATGTAGGGCCCCGTGTGAGAAAGCTGGGTCTCCCTCAGAGGTCATGCGTCTTCCAGCAGGACAATGACCCAAAACACACTTCAAAAAGCACTAGAAAATGGTTTGAGAGAAAGCACTGGAGACTTCTAAAATGGCCAGCAATGAGTCCAGACCTGAATCCCATAGAACAACTGTGGAGAGATCTTAAAATGGCAGTTTGGAGAAGGCACCCTTCAAATCTCAGGGACCTGGAGCAGTTTGCCAAAGAAGAATGGTCTAAAATTTCAGCAGGACATTGTAAGAAACTCATTGATGGTTACTGGAAGCGGTTGTTCGCAGTTACTTTGTCTAAAGGTTGATCTACCCAGTATTAGGCTGAGAGTGCCAATAGTTTTGCCGGCCCATTTTTGGATTTTTGTGTAAAATGATAATTGGTTTGACCTTTTTTTCTTTCTCTTTTGTTATTATCTGACAGAATTGCAGGTGTGCCAATACTTTTGGCCAGCACTATATATATATATATATATATGCATATATATATATATATATATATGCATATATATATATATATATATATATATATATATATATATATATATATATATATATATATATATATATATATATA
>JAVLVB010000511.1:489693-529359 GCA_032876305.1 Orestias chungarensis | reverse complement strand
GACGACAATGCTCCAGCTCATCGGGGTCGCATCATCAGGGAACGGCTGTTGGAGACTGCATATATGCATATATATATATATATATATATGCATATATATGCATATATATATATATATGCATATATATGCATATATATATATATATGCATATATATATAAAAAGATTCTTTTTTTCTTTTCCTTTTTTACGAATCGAACCAATATGTTAAACGGAAAGTAACACTGGCCAATACTGATATTAATGAGGCTACATTGAGCATTTGTTCTTTTCTAATATAAGTGTTATGATATTATACCCCCTTTGGGTCAATACCGATATAGTTTCATTGTTGCCAAACATAACTAATAAATTTTCCATCAAAAAAAAAAATAATGACCACATGGCTGAAATCGCATCTTTGCTCCGGTTAAACACCCTGACATCCACAGCATGACCATCTGCTGATAATAAAGTTAAAGCCAATATATTTTGCTGTATTAATGAAAATTTATATAATATGAAAGTTGTGCAGACGACAGATTAAAAACTGGCCACAAGTCTCAGACTTGATTTGTAAAAGAAGAGCGAGCAGTGAACTTATGTTAAAAGAACAGAGTATGTCCTCCAGTTCACGTTGGGGGCTTCCCTCTCTCTGTGGGGGGTGTGGCCGGATTCGTGCAGTACTGAGCTAGGAATCAGGGACCCCACCCAGAGGAAAAAAAAACATCTGAATAGCTGCAGAGCTGATGTCACTGGTGGACCCCTGACAAAGGGGAACCCTCCCACATACTAACTCAGCCTGAGTCTGAATGGATGGTAAACATGACTAATACCATGCTCTACGCATGACATCATCACTGGCAAACTCAGACCTGAAACTGTCCCGAGTTTATCGCACTGTAGATGAGACATGAAAACAGATATGAGTGAATAACTTGTGAATGTCGGGAGGTTCCTTTAGAAACAAAACCAGATGTTACAGTATGAACCTGAAAGGTGACGCTCCATCACAGCTGCTGTTTTCCAGCGCATCTATTTATGGCAGCAGCTAAAACAGTCAAAAGAAGACCCCCTCAAACAACAAGCATGCTGTAGCCAACAGCACAGACCGACCGACCGACTCCTTTTGACCAATTCTGGAAACAAGCGACGTTCCTAAAACATTCCAGGACCCAACACGCTCAGAGACTCTCCATGTCTTCGTGATGGCCAGAAACATTCCACTGGTGTCACATCACTTATACAGAAAGCCTCCGTTGATCAGATAGGAGGTCGCAGAGTCAAGCTAAATTTGTTTCCACTTAAGATAACCACTTAGGAGACAACATGCTGGTGCTCCTCCTGCATTCAAACACACGCACACACACACCTCCCGTAATCTACTTCCTAATGTCAACTAAACCAGGGGAATGTGAAGGCAAACACCCTCCGCTGGCTTCCTGCACCTTTCGGTACAGCAGCCACCAACAAGTACGCCATAAGACAGCGGCTCAAACAAAGAAGATCCTAAATGCTCCCAGCTGTTGTGGTGAAACTCTCTCGAAATTCCACTGTCACCGACATTCGCACAGGAGCAGGCTTTCAACGAGCCCGGAGAGGAACAATCAGCGGCTCATTGTACCTGCCGCAGGAATGTCGGAATGCAACAATGTCGGCCTCTGGGGAATGAGTCACCTCGAAACGCAGAATGTGTGCGCTTTGTATCAACGCGTGTGAGTTTATAGAAGTCTTCTGACGAAGCACTCCCTAGTTGTTTATACAACCTTTTTTTGGGTTCACAGTGAAAGCAACTACGCTTCAAAATCACCACCGCAAGAGATAACATGGCAGCGGGAAGCTGAATTTGACTCAGTAGGCGACCTAGCTTAACATGTTTTTATCTTGAGATATTGATTGGGATCAACGGTGACCGCCTGACTGGTTTGATTCTAATTTTTCACACAACAAATATATCCAAACATGCCTGGTAGAGGCTGTCTTAGCTCCCCAATACAGAGGCCGACATCTACAGCCTGCTTTATTTCCACTTTTAGGGGTTAATCCAATCAGCTGCGAGTAAAGTAAATGCCACTTCTTTGGCTGCTTTAAAAAAAATCCAGCATGTCAGGTAGCATTGGACCGAGATGCAAGAAGCTATTTAAAATGAAACTATCCTGAGAACGAAAAAGAGAGAGTGACTCGAGTTGCCTTTTTAGCTTCCAGTCTTTCTTTATAAGGAACAGATTGGATTTAAATTACCTCTGACTCAAATCTTAATATTTAACCTTTCACACGTGAAAGGAAAGAAATACAGTGAAATGCTGCTCCTACACTTTCTTACCTGAAAGCTCTTCTGGATCTTTGACCACAATATGGGCGTTCAGTTCCTGTAGCTCCTGGTGAAGCTCCTCCACCTTCTTGTTTGATTTTTTCAGCATGTTGTCCACATATGCCAGACTCTTCTTGTCTGTAGTGACCTGAGGAGACGCGGGCAAAAGGGCCACTCAGGATTAAAAAAGAAAACCACTGAAAATATCATTTCTGAAAGTGTCAGTCAATTTAATCTATTAAAGCAATAAAGATAAAACAACCAACGATCAAAGATCGGTACTACATTGCGATCAACGATCACTATTATTTGTGGCTAATAGTTGTGGGCTTACCTTGCGCAGGTTCTCTGCGCCTTCTTTGATCTTCAGCTCTTTTCGGATCTCACGGCGGATCTGCTCCTTGATCTCGTCCAGCTTCTGCTGAACCATGGTGTCGGACAGGTCTAGGTTGTGTCCCAGACCGAGTTGCTCCGCCACCAGCTGGGCCCTGGCGTCCCCCTGGGGAAGTAGATTGACTGTTTATCCGTGCAGATAGAGACTCTTCATTAGGGCTGCAACTAACGAATATTTTGATAGTCGTCTAGTCACCGACTATTGAAACGATTAGTCGACTAATCGGATAATTATTCATTTTTTCTGGCAAATGATAATAAACTTCAATACTTCAATGAAATAGGTATCTTTTATTCAACTTTGTTGCTGATTCATACAAAAAGTAAATAAAAATGTCTGTAACCAGTTAGGCCCAGTGCTCAGTCAGTATAGACGTAAAAATAAATAAATCTCTGTCCATTTTTTAAGGACAGGCAAAGGGGTTTTATAAAAAATAATTAATTAAAATCAAGTAATTTTTTTTTCCTGTTAACCAAGCAGCAGCAAAACAGTTAATAAAACAAAGTGCACTTTGTGAGGTACGTTCAGTGGTGAACTGCAAAACAACTTAACAATACTCAACAGTCTGAAATCTGACGTTTTAACAAATGACTTTGTAGACACAAATTCAAGTAAGCACTGAACTGGGTTATCATCCGTTGAAACCCGGCACCATCTACCACAGAAACCGGCCTCATATAATAGATCAGCATCTGTAATACTGACTCAGTGAGGACAGTTGCCTGTTGCGGGGTGCACATCTGCTTCTTTTGTAGAAAGGAGTCCATGGTGGCTCTCTTCGTCGGACTGCATGTATTTAATTTAAAATACGTTTGTCAGGCACAGTCAGGCACAACGTTTAAACGCTTAGAAAATGTATATTGGTGGGAATTTAGCTTGAATCTCGCGGAAGCGAGTCAGACTCCGTTTCAAGTGCCTGACATGCGTTCTTTTTAAATGTTCGATACGCAAGGTCTGCTTTGCAAACCTTGCAAGTAGTGATGGGTCCGGCAACACTGATGCGTCGGCACATGTATCAAGCTCATAGACCAAAACCTGTGTCGGTCCGCGTAGATTTCAGCAAGTCACATGACCGATACAGCAACTCTTCCGATTTCAATTTAACTTAAGATATGAAATAATACTATATATAATATACAATAACATAAAATGAGTTAAATGTTATTGTTTACACTGATTCATCAAATCAGTCTATCTACGTTGCCTGTAGCGATTTTTAATGTCCAGCAGGTGTCAGTATTCAGTGACACAGTATCGACACAGTATCAATACAGTTTTGCTGGGTCGAAACGCTTCATGACGCCTCATCTACCCATCACTAATTGCAAGTAATCTTTTTATTCGCCGTATCCAGGCAAAAATGCTCTCAAACTTTGGAAGTTTTTGTACGTGTTGCTAATGTGTTGGACGCCGCCATTTCTGTGTAGGTAATTGCTTGACGCTATAGTGCACGTGACTTTCAGCTGATTGTAATTAAGCGAGATGCCTCACTCTGTTGGAAACTCACGTCTGGCGACAAAAGTCGACACTGGAATCCTTTGTCAACTTTTTCTATTATCGATTATTGTCGACAACTTCGGCGAATTGTGTCAGCCCTACTCTGCATAGCGTATGAATAAGAATAAGTTACGTAACAAATTCTATTAAGAAGATTTTGGCCTAGAGGCCTAAATGAAGTGCGTTTCTGAAAACCAGGGGACTAGCTTGTTAACCATTACCGGGCATATTCATGTTCTTTCAATCATTACAAGCAGTTGCACATTAAAAGGAAAAGAAAGTAATCCAATATCGAGAACAATTCAATTTTACAGTAATATTGACCTACATCTGTATTTATACTGTGCGGCAGTACATGTCTGATCATTTGCAAATAGATAATTACTGTTTATGTAGTCACTAGTTATTAGTCACTGGAAATTCACAAGTTAGTAAGATTAAATAAATGCATGTAAGTTAAAAACATTAGAGGGAAAGTGGGATTAAGCTGACAAATGTAACCCTAATTTAATTTTTTGGCCATAGTGGACTTTTTCACAGCAGTGTGAACGACCCAATTCCGATCTTTTTACCCCCAACCCCAGACAATCTAGTTACTAAATCAGATAGGTATACAGTATTTTATCCAAATACTACGTCCTTGATATCAGACATGCATCATACTTCTGCACCAGAAGAAGCTGGAAGTGACGAATCTGGACTTTGATCTTGTTGTAATCTTGATCAATTGATGCCCGAGAACGTCAAAAACAGACCCACAGACGGAAGCATCAATTGTCACGTCCGTAAACATTGCGCAGCTAAGTCACGTTCTTTTACCTATTGGGGTTGTAAGCCGTTAACACAGAAATCTGATGACGATCGTTTTCAATATGTATTAGTCTTGTCAATGACCACGCAAATAAAATAAATGGGACTTACACAACTTCTGTGTAAATGTTGCCTTATTCAAGACTTCTATTTGAAGAATTGAGTTTCACGAATTGTGTCTGTCAGTTACCACTATCCTCTGAATAATATGACTAACAAAGCCTTTAGGTTGAAAGGTAAGGGCTGATAAGAGTCTGAGCGATTCAGATTTTAGCCTAGCCTGAGAGCGCTGACCTTACTCCAACCTAGAGGAGTTCTGAACCTTTTTCACTGCTGCTGTCGTTCACAAGTGACCTGCATCTTTAAAACCATCACCTTAACTTAAGAAGGATTAGTTTCCACTTCCTGAATGGCGCAACTTTAGAGGTCACCATGAACACACGGCAATTACAATAAACAATTCTTGCCTGTAAACACTTCTCAGTACTCCATATGAACATTTTCCTTAATTCTTTGTTTTTAAGCAATAAGAGTCATCATAAAAACTAAATCAATATTGTAGTACCATTACTGCCACAAGGTCTAAATACTTGCATCCTACAACCTTCAAATTCTGTTTTGGTTAATTACAACCAGCCAATAGTAAATTCTCTGAAATAGAAATTCCTCTGCATTACCAGCAATTCCTTACCACAACTTCATCAGCTTCAGCTAAATCCATCTCCAGATCAGTTGAACAAACAAGTCCTCGCATCTTCTACTGACCAGCTACACTGTCATCACTTTCAGTTCTGTTACAAAGAGCGACTCAACGCCACAGTGAACAAGCTTTACCACAGCCTGCAGAGGCATTGACCAAAGTCTCAGTCATTCACTCCACTGGTGTCTGCTTTCTTCTTACTCTCTCACACGGACCACTGACATAAACAGGCAGGATAAACCGTCTGAGCGGAGAGAGCCAAATCCCTCTTAGCTCCCCGCTCTGTGAGGTCAGAGCAGCCTAGAATGGGACCTAATCTCACTCCGAGACGAGAACTGGGTTTAAAATTAACACCAGTTAAAGAATATCTGCAGCGCCTCCCCCACATGGGAACGCGTGTTGGAGGAGACACCCTGAAATTTCAGCACAACAACTGTCAGAACTATTACCACAGAGCAAAGTGTACAGCGTGGGTATGTTGTCAGTGCAAACGACATTATCATGACTAACAGATATGAGGGTTCACCGTAAAACACAACACCAAGGAAGCGGGACTCCATTCATGCCAACATCACATCCTAACCTGACCTAAACTCAATACAGGAGCCCAAAGCTATAAGCAACCTTCATCCATCCAGGTTTTCTCAGTGAAGTTCAGCTCAACCAAACTTAACCATGTTGACAGCGATGAAGCCGGCTATCAACTGGGTAAGTCAACACAGGGTTATAGTCAGGTGGAGGTGCGGTAAGAGGATCAAAGACGTCAACAAGGCAGGTAGGTAGCTCACAACTGCAAACAACTAAATCCAGCAAGCATGAACAGTAATCCTCAAATTAATACTGCAGACACACCATTAAAGCAGGAATACGTGAAGCAACACTGCAGTCTTCAGTATTTCTCCATACAGACATTGATCTGATATATAAATGCTTTAATTACTTTTACTGTGAAATGTTAGAATAGAACCAGAGAACAACAGTGAACAATAGGTGAGAAAAATTGGCCTAGAAAGTTTTTATTTATTTATTTTGCAACTGCAACGACTTTATTGAAGTAAAAGTAATGGAATCCTGCTGACTTCGCTGCTATTCATCGCTACTTTCAGAGGCTGTCGTCATGATCTGAATGACTGATGCACGCGCTGCTGGACAGAAACGCTTCATTTGATAACGAAGGATATTCACATGCAGAGCGACGGGATCCAATACTCTGTATTTTACCGATATCAGACCAATATCAATATCAGACTGTGATACTGTTAATCCAGACTGCTTTAAATCATCTTTGCTCTACGCGAAAAACAATTTAGTCCCAACAGTTGGAGATGCTAGAAGTCTCCAGGCTAAAAAGTGTCTGTGTTAATCTGTTTTGTGCATGTCATTGTTTCCATTGTGAGTCTTGAGAGTCTGTCCTACTGGCTAAATATAGCATCAGCATTAAAAACACAATTTCACAACTCTGAAACTATTAGCAAAAAGTACAGCACCCCAAACAGCCCCTTGGGTATAAATACTGAGCACAACGACGATACATTCGTGATACATTGTTATACTGGAGACCAAGCAAAGATGAACCCGACAGTTTTACAGCATTCTTCTGCTTTAGAGATTAAACGCAGCTCTTAAAAAGCTGATTTCTGTTTGCTCTAGCATACCCTACACACAAAAAGTTAGGGATATTTGGGTGTCGGGTTGAATTTCAGGATGAGCCCAAAATGCATTCAAACCTTAACAGGTGAACTTAATGTCCCCCTCTCTTTGAATGCACCTGTCCAACTGTTAAATGTTTCAGTTCTTTTTGCTCATGTTGCTGTTCTCTAACGAGGAGCTTAACGGCAAACGGCACAACAGGGGTTTGATCCTCGAATCGACCAATAAATGTCCTGGTTCAATTACAGCTGGTGTTTAAACAGTCGTCCTCATCAGGTCGTTCACATTGTGACATCATGAGACCAAGACGACACCTAACAATGGATCAACAGTGCCTGGCCATTGCAATGCTTCAAACAGGACGTTCTCAGACGGACGTGGCCACTGAGCTCAGAGTGTCATCAGCAGGTTGCAACAGAGATACCGAGAGACTGGAAGAGTTACAGAAAGGCGTAGCAGTGGACGTGCTTTGGCCAGATCCCATGCTGATGACCGCTACATAGTGAACAATGCCCTGAGAAACTGGATGATGAATGCCACTCAACTCCAGGCACGTTTAAGGGAGGTGAGAGGCACCCAAGTGTCACGTCAGACCATTTTAAACCGTTTACATCAGCGTGGTCTGCGTACTGGACGACCTGCAAGGGTACCTGACCACACCAGCAGGCACAGGCGTTATCGTCTTGCATGGGCCAGGGAGCATTTACACTGGACGAGGGACCAGTGGGCCTCAGTGCTGTTCTATGATTAAAGTCGATTCACGTTGAGCAGAAATGATGGCCGCCAACGATGTTGGAGACGTCAAGGAGAGCGCTATGCATCAGCCACTGTTGTCACCAGACGAGCTTTTGGTGGTGGCGGTGTCAGTGTGGCAGGTGTGTCCAGTCTGTATAGAACTGCCCTACACTTTGTGAATGCTACAGTGACAAGCCCATACTACCTGAATAACATCATTAGTCCAGTGATTGTGCACCTACATGAACAACACAGGCCTAATTTCATCTTCATGGACGACAATGCTCCAGCTCATCAGGTCGCATCGTCAGGGAACGGCTGTTGGAGACTGGTGTACCTCAAATGAAGTGGCCTGCACTTTCTCCAGACCTGAATCCCATTGAAAACCTGTGGGATCAACTGAGTCGCCGTGTAGAGGCTCGAAACTCTGCACCCCAAAACCTCAATAACCTGAGAGCTGCCCTTCAAGAAGAGTGAGATGCCCTGCCTCAGCAGACAATAAGTCGACTTGTGAACAGCATGAGACGTCGTTGTCAAGCTGTAATTGATGCTCAAGGGCACTGGACAACTTTTGTTTCAACAAATTGTTTGAGGAAATCACCAGTGCATCCTTGTACTTAAATGTCCTACTTTCGTGATATGATATCACTGTGTTAATCAATAAAAATAACTTGTTTCTTTATCAACTTTATTGCACCAAGAACTGCGAACCAACCGCACTTTCTCCTGCACCGAAGAAGAAACACAAACCCAAAACATATGCTCCTGCATAACAGTGCCCCTAGTGAATGAACATGTAATATGACACAGATGCCACAGTGTCTAACAAACACAACTGCACCATCTTGACCAATCACCACTCCTGCTCCTTTCCATTCTGGACAATCCACTCCTTTGCAAAAAACTATGTCTCCATTTTCATATTGCTCGTCTCTGGGCCGCAGCTGTTTCTTTAATGCTCTGCGTATCCTTTCTGAACATTCTGCTTCTGTAAAGGCTTTTCTTGAAACATGCAGGGCTGAAATGTGCTTGGCAACCCATTCGCTCTTGGTGGTGCCCTCTAGAGCTGGAGCTTTGTCTTTTAATACAGAGGGCAGGTTGGGATTCTGCCCAAACACCAGCTGATGTGGGCTGTATCCATGAACACTCTGCATAGAGTTCTTTGCCATCAGGGCCCAGTCCATGGCAGTGCTCCAGTCACATCCAGTACTTGCTTTGATTTTCAGTAGGATCTCCGTCAGAGTTTGATTATGGCGTTCTAACAGTCCATTACTCCACGGACTGTAAGCAAGTGTTGTCTTAACTTCAATATTAAAGTTCTCGGCCATGTTTCTCACTTCCTCGTTACTAAACTCACCCCCATTGTCACTGAACAACTTTTGAAGTGGGCCATGCACACTGATCCAATCATGGATAAAACATTTGACTATTTCTGAAGACCTCTTGGTGGTTTAGACACTACCAGCACTGAAACGGGTGAACTGATCAATAATGTGTAGGTACCAAACCCCAGGTTCAAGTTGGTGCAGATCCACAGCAACGGTTTCATTGTATGTAAATGCCAATGGTAAGCCGACAGCAGGTCTTGGTTTGGTTTTACAATATCTTTGACACACTTCACACTGGTTCACGACCTTTTTCAGCAGGCTCTCACATTCTGTGTCCTTGTTGCCAGAATTAGTCAAAAGTCTTTGTATTTTATCAGCAGGGGCGTTTCCAATCTGTTTATGAAGTTTCTCCAGAACTTTCATCTTTTCACTGGTGTTCATCTTATCAGTTGTAGTCAGTATTTGTTCCTCCATAGCTTCTAATAGCTTAGCAGAGTGAATAAAATTTCTATTTTCACTGTCCACAATGTTCACACAGTAATGACCTGAGCTAGTAAAGTCCAGTTTGACAGGCTGGTTGAACATCACTGCACTGTCCCTTTCCATGTCCAAAACGGTCCCTGCCATTTTTAATGAGGTTTTACTCGAAAGCAGCGGGATGTTAGCAAGTACTATTTCAGTTTCTATATTACACTTTATGTTGCCAATTTTAGCAGGTATCTTTACCTTTTTTATGGAGTACACGATTTTTCCATCTCCAAACTTGAAGGGCCTGTGACTTTGTGTTTCTGTCTCGTTCGTAGTCTTCACACTTTTCTTTTGTAATACAGTACTGTAGTTATCCAGCCACTCTTATCCACAAACTGTCCTAGTGCAAGCAGTGTCTATTATTGCCGAGCCAAAACATTCTGTCTTGAATATTTCTGCTTCTGTTGTTGATTCTTTGGTGTACAGAGTCAAATTGCACTCTTCCACGTTTTTTGTATCATCACCAATTTTAACACTATCAACTTTGTGCGGACAGTTTTTAACCCAGTGAAAAGTACTTTGGCACACTGCACATTTCGGCCGACGTCCGTACTTATCCAGCGGGTTTGTTCCGGGCTGCGGAGTGTTCTGATGGGGACTTTGCAGCCAGTACTTGCCTTTTTGCCGCCGTTGCTCCGTTGCAAACACGGACTCCTGGCTAATGCCTTCTGCTGTCGCACCTCTTTTTTCGCCGAATATTCTCTTTAAAGCGGACTTCATGGAAGCAAATGTTACATCTGAGCATGCCGTTAAGGCCAACTGTCTGTCCGTTACATTCAAACACGCGGTGTCCAAAGCTTAAAAGTCAAAACTGCGTCGGGTAGCTCCATGTTGTATTTTTTCGTGCGCGAGTAACGCTGCTCAAAATCAATAATATAGTCCGCCATCAACATGTTAACTTCTTTTTTTTATTCGGTCAAAATCCGAGTACGCCTCATATATTCTATCCTTTTCCTGTTTTAGGAACAAGTCATTTAGTTTAGCGAACAATGTGGTCATTCCAGTGTCCTTATTTAAATAGTCTACCGGAATTTCCATCACCGTGTCCCGCGCTCTTCCAGACAGCGCCAGGGCGACAGCGAGCGCTTGCTTTTTCTTCTCCAAATCTGTAACTCTTGTCCAAATGTTGACTTCATTCTTCCAGCTTTCGTAAGACTTTCCTTCCTCAAACGTTGGCGGAACTCTGTAGTTACTAACCATCCTCTGCTACCAATGTTAGTCAATAAAAATAACTTGTTTCTTTATCAACTTTATTGCACCAAGAACTGCGAACCAACCGCTCTTTCTCCTGCACCGAAGAAGAAACACAAACCCAAAACATATGCTCCTGCATAACAGTGCCCCTAGTGAATGAACATGTAATATAAACAAAACAAAGGAATAACAACTGTAGCGGGAACTTTTTACATTTTCCACAAATTTCACCCGAAAGCCAAATATCCCTAAGTTTTTGTGAGTAGTGTATATATAAATTTAAAAAAACACACTTCAACTAAAGCAGCCTGTTAATGTTTCCAACTAAGAAATACGTAACTATTTGCACAAACTTTACCTATACAGATATATATAGAGCAATCAAAAATATTTGAAAATTAGGTAGCCACAATGACATTATTGGCTGGCGTTTACAAAGCTGCCAATCCGGGAGTACCTTTCACGGTTACTGACGAGCTGAACCCTCTCAGTGGAGATGGGGAACACTTTAAATATTAGCATCTCAGGTGGTGACAAATTTAAAGTATTCAAATTCGTCCACTTTACTGACTGTGATCCTTTTAAGAAATATATGATGACTTGGGATCAAATATGGTCATGCTTACGGCTGAACTCTTGATCAATTTTACTTCCCAATTTAACCATTATACTGTAAAACAAAACAAAACAAAAACAAAAAAAACACACGAACACATGAACACGCGCAGTGCAAGAAAACCTGGATTTATATGTTTATTTTATAACAAACTAGCATTACTGGGATTATTCTGCACTATTAGTTTTTTTTCACGGTTGTGCTGGATCTACTACTAAAAAGCCTCTGCTCATGTATTTTGAAAGAGTAACCGGTTGAATGACAATCACAATAAACAAAACATAAAGTTAACTGAGCCTGTTTACTTAAATGCCAACGGCCATTTATTCTCATCGGCATAGGTAGGGTTAAAAAAGTTCAAATTTAAAATCAGTTCAAAACTTAGATAGCTCTTCGTACAATTTTATTTCATTCTACTAAAATGCCAGAAAAGGCCTAGAGTGTCTATTTTTATTTAAATTTTTCAGAAAATGTCTAGTCAGCATGAACTCATTTTTGATAGTCTTAGCTCAACCTTCGTGAATACAAATAAAATGCAGTGGATTCTTGTTCTCTTGTCTTGACTTATACAATCAGCTAATCATAGGATCCTGGATCCAAACAATCTAAGTTTAAGGAATTAAGTTAGCCAATGAGAGAAAAACTTGAACAGATTAACTTTACTCCAGGTCTATTAAGACCGATGACAGGGAAACATAAAGAAATGAAATGTTAAAACTGCACAGACCGGTTGAATGTTAAATAGTAGGATATAATTACATTGTACAAGACAGATGTGCTTTTTAAGCATGGAAAAAAATTGAAATAGTGTAAAATGACATACTCTAATGTTTCTATTAAAAAAAAAGGGAAAGTGAATGAACAAATAGCAGAGAAATCAACAGATGTCCCCTGCGTCCCACACATCCAGACTCTCCTTTATAGGAGCTGTTGAGGAATGTATAGTTATAGGTAAAGTGGAGGTCATCGCGTCATCGCTGGCTGAAGAGGGGAGGAGAGGGTCTGTCATTCAGTGCAAAATCTGTTTGCACTCTCTGCTGTGTGGGTATCAGGACAACAGTGGATACCCAACAATGCAACAATGCAAGGAAATACAAGAAAGGCCAAATCAGATAAGCCTGACATTCATCAGCTCAGGAAAACACAAGGGCTGTATTTTAATTTGAAATTAAGAGGAGCATTGCTCATTTACGCGACTAGCCTGGTCTCTTGTTCCACAGTCAATGCCACACATGCCAGAGATGCTCGCTTGTCATGTGCAGGTTTTTTAACTTCTTGTAAGTCATCCTGACTTAGGACGGGAAAAGTTGCCACGCCAGGAACATGAGACTTCATAGGTTAAAACAGAAGCGAAGCAGGAACTGTAAGAAAATGCCTCCTCCCATAACAAAGCAAACTGCCTCATATTAATAGACAGAATTAATGTAGCTCCACTATTTACTTCAAAGTTCAAGTCTGATTTCTTTTTGCATGGTCATTAGAGCTAAAACGACTAATGAATTTAATCGATTAATAAAATAATTGACAGCTAAGTTAGCATTGATTAGTTGCTTTATAATCCCGTTTTAGCATAAGCGGCCTATTTTTAACACAATTGTTATATCTGTGGTCTATATGTGGCAGCAATGAGCTACCTAACGCTGTGATCTACCGGTGGAGCAGTAGAACAAGAAATCAGCCAATTGTTAGCCTTTCATGACGAACCACACGCATGGCGGCACAAAAACATTTGCCCTCAGCAAGATGGCGGAGCACAAAAATTCCCGAAAGACTTTTCTAAGTGAATTTCTGAGATGAAAACATGTCTGAAGCGGGAGAGGAAGAACCAGCGATAGCTAATAAGAAACACTGGTAATAATAATGTTAATGAATTAAGTCGATATTAATATTATTTGCAGGGGTGATTGCAACTTTTTTACTTTTCATCTTACTTATTTCGTCATTTTGTGAGTCTTCTGCCGAAATAAACTAGCAACAATATACGAATACACGTGGAAAAAAACGCTCACCCCCCACAATGTAAACCACTTACTAACTCTGTTCTTAACATACTGATACAGACAGAAGTTCACATTATTAAAAATAATGCCCAACTAAACCAGCGTCCTGCTGAACATTCAGAATAAAGATAAATTAAAATATGTATTTAAAAGTAGAGCATCAGGATTGAGATTATTGTTGATATTCTTAACACTCAATTAGTTGTATGAAATTCAACCTCATGTTTGTAATTTATGCCTAAAAATGAACAAATATTTTACACTGTTGAGCTCATTTGTTCCTTTAAATTATCTTGTCTTTTACATTTCCTAATGAAAATACGTTAATAGCTTATATGGGAAAGTAAAGGCTAAATAAAATTAATAAAACAAGTGATTCGTTGATTACTCGTAAAAATAATCAACAGATTAATCGACTATGAAAATAATCGTTAGTTGCAGGCCTAATGATCATACTAATAATTGAACACAGCTGTGATTAAAATTCTTTGGGAACGGTTTACGGCCCCACAGTGGCCCACCTGCGCAGAAGAAGAACGTAGACGTCACACATCAGCGCAATGTTTACAGAAGTAACAATGGATGCCGTCCAGTGTGGAGCAACTTGAAACTTTCTGAACTCTCTAAAATTTCATTCATTGTTTCTTCTGGTACAAAATTAAGAAGTACCTCTAAAAGCAATGGCATAAAAATGACTGCTCAGACTACGGATCCCAAAACTATGGACAGATACATATCCTAATTAGATCTGCATATGAAAGCGACACAATTTGAATTTTTTCAGGGGGTCAAAAGATCAGATTTGGGCCGTTCAGACTACTGAGAAAGTCAAATATGGGTCACATGTGGGGGAAAAAATAAAAAACATTAAAAAAAAGCTTACAGGGAAACACTTTCTCCCAGCCATTTTCTGAGCAGAAGCTACCATATCTCAGCACACAGCCGCACGCTGAGCTGAGATATCTTACTGCGCAGATATGGCCAAGTGTGTTACTCAGGTCCAAAATGGAAACACGTGGTAATAAACATAGATCCTGCAGGCGTGACTCCAAGCATATCTCAGGATAGATTGCAGCGCATGTAACGTTATACCCCAGGCTTCTATTAAAAGCTTCTCACGTGCTAGGCATGCATGGCAGGCGTACGCGAAGCAACAAAGTCAGAGGGAAAGACAGATGAATGAGTGTTGTTCTACTGAACTGCCTCACCCACAGATGTGTTTAGTCGATGTTACTTATTTAGGTTCAACTCTGGTACCATTATCAAAGGGAGGCAACAAAGCAGAGGTTTGTTTTCTGGCATATCAATTTGGTATAGTAAGAATACAATTGGGTTGTATTCTTACAATACAGTCCCTCCAGAAAAAACGCAATTCTGCGATTACATAAAATCTCACAAATTCAAGGATGCGGGGAAAGAAAATTTAAATAATTGATTATTTTCTTACTTTTGACTGACACTAACCCCCCAGCCAAAAGTGACCGGTGCGGCGTGTCGTGTAGTGACATCTTCACCCTGTGTGCCACTATAACAGACACACGTTTTGGTACGCATTGGGGTGGTGACGTCACTACTTCAACTTTCTACATATTTTCGCATTTTCATCGCAGAAAACAGGATTAAATTAATTTTTGCCTGCGTTTTTCTGGGGGTACTGACTATATATTGCTTAGCACTGATATCCAGAGGATTGAAAATCAGTACGTTTAAAGTAACATTGTAAAATGCAGAGTACCTTCTCTTACTTTAAAAAATAAGTGTCATTTCAATTATTATCAACTATTTATTCTGTTCATTGCGTTTAAGGACAGAATTTATTTTTAGGTGCAGGAAAGGTTTGCAGTGATGCAGGCGATTTTCCGGCCCGTAGTGGTGAATGGGACGTGAGCATAAAGGCGAAAGATTATGGATTGATGGATAAAGCGAAGACAGGAGCACCGTTGCTGAGGAAAAACTTAACATAGTGGGACCTAAAAGCCATTTTAGTACTACTTGGTGAACAAGTATTTGTCATTAACAGGATCCACTGCGTGAATACTTTTGGCTACTTCTAAAATCGGCAACAAAAAATGGCTCAAGATTACATATATTTAAATATTTATGAAATTTATTAAGCTTTGCTGCCATCGACTTATTTTTACTGTAGTTCAGTTTTTATTGCATGCGTATGTATTTGAGTGGCATTTGTTTGTTGCAGGTTTAGAATACATGCCAGATGTCTATGCAATAGTGAGTAATATCCAAAAATAAAAGGACACGTCTATTTTTACCATTACTTCTAAACCTAGAGTCATATCTGATCTGTACTCGGGAGTGATGTCTATTAGTTACAAAAGCCAATGTTACATTTGTGGTTCGTAGCAAAGCCTGGGTGAGGATTTTCCTCCGCATTGGGCTTTAGCAGGAATCTGAATAGCTTTATTTGGTCACTTCATGGTCAAATATTCTTTCTTTTAACTTGATTCCTCATAAACTGAGTGCAAATAAAAGGGGTTCTGCTGTATTGATCATGAAGCATAAATTAGAAGATGTTGGCAGTGTTTTGGAAGGGTACCGATAAGGTAAAGAGTTACTACTTCCACAGAAACAGAGCATTTCTTACTGCTTTAATCGCTAATATGAGACAATTTATGTTCCTCTTTTAAACTATTTGTGAAATCCTGTTTGACTGCAATGCTGACTTTCTCCCAAACTCTGTGAGGTTTTCCTCTGATCGGTGCGTGAATTATTTACAACTACCGACAATGACAGAAGCGTAGAAAGTATTTAACAGCCTTTCGCTGCTGTTTATGCATAATTATTAAAGAGAAACTCAGATCAGCTGTAATTGGTGACAGGTTGGACAAGTGGTGTCGGATTGGCCGAGAAAAAAATAAAAATAAATGTCAAATCTCTGTTAGCTCATGTTAAAAAGTGGGTGGGTGGGAGTTTGTTGTAAAGTTTGCTGTTCTTAAAAACTCCCCAATGAGGAGAATTTTGATTTATTTCCACAACGAAACTAAAATGCGTTCTTATACTTTTCATAATAACTGTTAAGTCCTTCGTTTTGTATTGACTGTTTTATATTAATCGACAGAATTTACATGATAGGTTTAGTTTAACTTTTTTTTTTTTTGCAAGACAACACATGAAAAATAGCACGTTTGCTAATGTTGTAGTGTTTACACCCAGCATTTTCCCTGCCAAACAAAGTAATAAATCTAAAATTTCTATTAATAATCGTTAGAAACGAGCAAAACTAACTTTTGAATCAGGAAAAACTTTACAGGTGTGAAGGTTAGCAATCTAAATCATATTTCTTCATGCGACTTATGTTCGGTAGAACATTTAAAATTGCATTCTTTTTGTTTTTTGTTTACGGATCTGTGAACACTAATTAACAGTTCTCATCCTCACTTTTACTGTTATTATATATTACTAATAAATGGGATACAAACAGCAAAACAAAACCAATTATTACAAGCTTCCCAGTAAATGACACTAGATTTAGTTACAATTATACATCGAGTTACTTCTAAGTTTTGATTTATAAAATGCTGTCCAGATACATGATTTTGGGATCAAACTTATATTCCCTGCCGTACCCAGTCACTGATTGGCTGGAAAGGTGGGCACCGAGGACGCAGCCAGCTGTGAAACCCACGCTGGGACGTCTGATCCCGTGATGACGTCACCAGGACCAAACCGCGTTTATCGCGGTTCTTATTGATCCTCGACGAGCAGAAACTCCCTTCAGCCCGGGAGGCTTTTTTTCTGATAGACGTTTCCCTACAGCAGCCGTAAAGCTGCTTACAAGTTTAACCAGTTAATTAAAAAACAATAAAAAAACGAAATGAACAAACAAACAAAAGTTTCTGACGAGGTTTTGGCTTAAAGCAGAGACGTCGCTTTAAATCCCGTCGAAACGGTTAATATCAATCGCGAGCCGGGAATGGCTGACTTCGGTTGACACAAGAAACGTTACCAACGGTCGCTTCTGATACAAACGTTGAGCTTTTCATTTAAGTGGAAATAAAATATGTATTAGGTTTACTCGTATAAAAAAACACGCGTTTAACACACAAAAAACGTTAACCTAACCAAAGCACCTGATTAAAAGTTGAATATTATATAAAAAGTTAGTTTGGATAAATGTTTCCCAGGCCTCAATCCATGGAAAGCTGCTAGACAGTCCTCTGGGATCAGTCTGCGGCCTTGTAGCTCCACGGAACCACACACAACCTGCTTTTATCGACCGAGACACCTCGCTAACTTCTCAACGCATCTATCCGCCAGCTTTGCGCACTTTTCGCAACAGTTGTCAACTTTTCCTACCTGCACGGAGTCAGCAGCCATCTTGGATTCGCCTTTGAATCAAATCCTACGGCGGAGAGCGGAGTGGGGCGGTGGGACTCCGAAAACGGGGACTTGTTTTAAGTTTCCCTCGCTGGCGACAGAAAGACGGGCTTATTTTGGCTGAACCATCGCTGCTCCGGGCAACGCGGGGCTTCCCATGTCGTTCTTCGCACTTCTTAGACGCGGCTTTGCCGTCCAGATGGAGTCCCGGGGGTTGGACTGGCGCTCATATGTTGGAAAAAAAAAAAAAAAAAAAAAAACCGGCAGAAGTGTGTCCTGCTGTAGCTGGAGAATGAGAGGCGGTGGTTAGAATGGAAGCGTCCGCCGAGAGCTGCGGAGAGGCTCCCAGCGCTGGACCGCTCTGATCCCGGACAGCGAGACACGTGACCCGCAGCCTAACCTTCCAGAAGGTGGACCCAGCGCCAGAGACCCAGCTGGGCTCCACAGACACGCTCCTGTGAGGGGATCCAGACTGAGGCTTCCAGACAGATGCTCTAATGTTAATGGGCCTAATTTCAAGATTAACAATGATAGGGATTGTGAAGTAAGAGTTGATGTTGACTGGAGAAATGAGCTTCAGAGGGAAATTTATACAAAACTTGTTTTTCTCAAATATTTAATATGAATAAGAATGTTTTTTAAACATTTTATTAAAAAAAGAGATATTAATTTTAAAGCCCGAAACACAAAGTCAACCTGTTTGAGCACCTGAACGGATTTGGAAGCATATTGTACAATTCTGTCGTTATTATAGTTATTATTATTATTATTAGACATCTCAGAAAAAAAGTAGATACAAAGAATGTTAACCCCTAAAATGATCCTAAACCCTGAAACACAAAGGAAATAATCCCAACCTGTGTTACACAAATACACATTATTATTATTGTTATTGTTGTTGTTGTTGTTGGGCATTTAATAAAAATAAATAAAAACGTTAACCCTAAAATTTAACTAAAGTTTAGTGGAAAAACAGTGTTTGTGCAAATGGCTGCTTTTTTTTTTTGTACACTTGTTAGAAACAGCTTGTTGTCTTCACCCATCTACCCAAAACCTGAAAGTAAAAAGGCGTAAAACCACGACCAAACCTCAAAGTTCCTGTTCATAAAAAGAGCATGGAAGAGATTAATATCATGTTATAATACCATTGGTTTGCTTCTGAGCTTCTTAAAAATTCATTGAATCACAATGAAAGTTTTGAATTGAGAGATAAACAAGTTTAAAGGGAAAACTTTATCTAAAGAGTCACTCTTTTGAGTCAGTTACCTCCTGTTGGACCAGTTCGGTTAGATGCAGAACAAATTAACGAAATCATTAAATGTAAAGTAAGAGCTTATTCTCCAGACAATAAGTGGATTTCTATTCAAATATTATGTTGTTGCACTATTGTTGTGATGTATAGCAGAGTCCAGTGTCTATGTGTTTTGCCTGCTTATGTGTTTTACATGTCCATGGCAACTGAATTTCCTCCTTCGGGTACAATAAAGCAAACCTTTACCTTAATATGTTGAAACTTGAAATTGCTTTTGCTTCCGCATATTCACTCCTTCAGTTCATTCGAAGCACTGCAACAACAGTACTGAAAAGAAAGAGAGATTATATCTCCGCTGTTGGGATCCAATCTGGGCGGCTCTCCTAGGATCTAGTTCTCTTGTGCCTTCGTTTTGGTTAGTCTTTTCAAACCCCCAGTCATCACGGCAGATAGCTTCTTGTAGTGAGCCAGAATCTCCCGGAGGGTTGACTGGAGTTTTTCCTCTCCACTGTCACTACTTGCATCCTTAGTGTAAGTGTAAAGTCAACAGCATATTGCAAGTGACTTTCTACTGCTGCTGCCAGTGACTCATTGCAGTCTGATGGGTTTTCTTAGAGTTAAAGCTTTTTAAACTAATGTAAATATTAAATATAAGGCACTTTTTGATAACTACGATAAACTGGGATGTATTTGGCAATAAATGGACTTGGCAATAAAGCTTTTTCTAAATCTGTTTCTGATTAATGATAGGATTGAAACTATTTTCTTGTACACTGATATAATGTGTTGGGAATTGTCTCTATAGAAAGAAACCTGTTAGAGGCTCCAGGAAAACTTAGATACATGTTTAGGCTCGAACCCACTCTGACTGAGCTTTAACTATTTTGTCATGCTTTTTAATCAAAATTTATCCTTCCGGTATATAACTATGTGGTCAGCATTGTGTTGCTCTATGACAATCAGAATAAAATATATACAAATTGGTTGTAAGTTTACATAAAAAAAAAAAAATCTTTGAGGAGATTCCCTAAATATATGTTCTCTTTAAAACAAATACATTGTAAAAATGTTCTCAATATCTACAGTGTCTAAGTACTTTGGGTGAATCTAATTTGGCTGCTTCAAGATAGAAACATGTCACAAATAAAATCGTTCAGTGCATCTAAAGAATTTAAAAAAAGACGTATTCTGTGCTTGCTGTCTATTGGATCGCAGTGTTCCTCAAAGAGTGTGGGCTGCTCTAAAGAGCATTCAGTCTTAAAAATAAATTTAAATCAATCTGACACTGCATACATTTGAAGGCCAAGTATAAGATACGCAGTTTATGACTTCATACCATTTCCTAATCCTAAATTGTGGAATAAAAACAGACTGCATCAGAAGCTTTATAATAAGGGAAAGAAGACGTTGCATTGTTTTTGTTTTTGTGTCAATGGGTCAAAACCGGGATGCTGTAACAAGAGCGATCTGAGATTATGGGGATGAGTCCAAAAGCTGATGATGCATATCTAGGGATCATCAGCTAAGAGCAGAGAGACTCTGACGAGTGTGGAAATTATGTTTGATTTATCTTTACTCATATACTCCTGACTATAATCATTGCTGTGTTTATTAGTATTTTAAACTATACCTTTGAAAACATGCATATTTTATAATCAATTGTTTGTTAACTATAACTTGGGAAGTATGAGCTAAGGTTAAGCTGACTGAGAGTTTTGTGCAGAAGTGACCCAGCGACCTCCTTTCTGATAAGGGCAGTGGGAGTAGAAACGTAATTGCCTGAGACAGATAGAGTGGGATTAGGAAAACTCCTGGGTTTCATCAAGATATATGAAAGTTCACAAGATACATGTGTCCTTGATGTAAACATCTGTTGGGAGGCACTCAGCCAGACTGAACTAAGATTGTAGCTGTTGTAAAACTGGGGATATAAAACAAGACGGCATTCCTTTCTTCGCTGAGACACTTGGTATTTTGCAGCTTGAAGTGTTTTCCCAACTTGAACGGTCATTTTGTATTATTAAAGCTGCTTCTCTTCTTTTTTGGGATAAAGTATCCAAAGAACCGATGAGACGTGTAGAGAAGGACAAGGCAGAGTAATTTAGTGGTTTTCACCCCTACACTAGCAACAGCCGCTCATGTAAACTCCTACTGACCTGCGCTGACTCCTCTCAAGAGTCCGACATTCACCGTGACCTGCTACATCATCTCTCTGTGAAAAGATCCTGCCTATTTAATTAGGCAGACATCATCAAAGCATGAAATAAAAAGGAAGAGAAATATCCATTAGCCTATCAAGGATTCCATTAGATTCACTTTTCTACGTCAGGTTTTATGACATCGTTGTCAGGTGAGTAAAGAACATGACATTTTTCATTGTATGAAAAGCTCAGGCCTCCCATATATGGGCGGGGGCATCTCAGCTGACATAAGTGTGAGAAAACAAGTCAACTTTATTTTTTATTTAAAATTTTTATTTTAGCTTCTTAGTATTTTAAATATGAGGAAATAATCTAACCTAATTACAAAACCACTGCTATTTTTAAACTTTAACAAACAGAAATAACAAATAAGCAATTTAATCTGTTTTTCAGTCTGAGGTTTCAGAATAGAAACTATATTAGAAAAAAAAAAAAAATATATATATATATATATAAAGATTCTTGCCTTTTATATAATGTAATAAAGAATATGAAACTACTTGCTTTAAAAATGTATTTTCTATTCTTCCGTTATTATTCAGAAATAGTGCCAAAATCTATACTTTCTAATACTGTAGGAAACTTTTCTGCAGATTTGAGGAACTTTAAAACGTCTGAAGTACACACACGATCCGCACACTTATCTTTATCACTATAGCACACAGGTTAGGTAAATACAATACCTTAACCAGTACATCTTCGGCATTTTCACTAACCTCCTGAAGACACACGGGCCTTATTTGGGCCAAAGCCTGGTCCTAATGTGGTGGGCCCCCTCTTTTAGCGTTAAAGGTCAGGTTTAGAGATGTGGTGTAAATGTAACTTTGTTTAAGGCTAGGGTTATGAATATATTGCCGCTGGTTAGGGTTAGGGTAAATGTTCAGGTTAGACATAAAAGCAGTTATTTAAATTAATGGAAGTCAACATAAAGTCCTAATATTGATAGAAATAAAAATTTTAGTGGTCCTAAATAGAACACCTTAACTAGTAGACACACAAACAGACACACACGCACTCACAAGCTAGCAGCTTGTTATCTCTGAGGGACACAAGTCTTGTATTGGATCAGCTTAATTAGCAACATTTTCTATCATCCTCTGTAGAAGCTGCCACTGAAGCTCAAACATTTCCATCAAATAAAAAAAAAATAAAAAACACAAAAATGTCATGTTGTTCGTAACTCTTTGCTCTATTGTTGTTGTTGTTTTTATATTTTTATTGACAGATTCAAATTAAAAACACGTGACAGCCAGCAGGGAGTGGCCAGTGATTTTAATGGCAGCAAAGAACAAAAGAGTGAAGCAAACCAACACAAAAAAACAGAGCCGGATGTCAGTGAAACTGGGCCCCTGATAGCCCCCGCTTAGAACCGCCCATGCAGCCACTGTAAATCTGCTCGTTCAGACAAAGCTGAATAGAACTGGAGAACAGGCACGCAAAACTGAATGGCACACCACGGCAGATCAATCTACTTGACTTTTTTTAATGGTACGTATTCAGCATGTGAAAGGAGCTAAACTCGGGGATAAAATGTGCTCGTTTGTGTGGTTAGTTCATTCTAACAATTATGAGTTTTATGCAGCCCTAACCAGCTGAGCATCAATGTAGGATTTAAAACCTGCTGGGAATTATATTTGATGCTTGTTGCCTAGGTAACATAATGCGCTAGTGAAGGTTTGTAAAGATTGCTAAAACAGACTTTTATGCTTCAATAGACGTTCCATTGTCATCTTGTAGTCTTGCACAAATCCTGGCAAAAAATATAGGAGTAACTAAAGTTGGCAAGTGGTAAAAATAAAAAAAGGTACATAAGAAACCGTTAAATGATTACTTCAGTGTGTTCACATTACATTTAAAATAAAAAATTAGGCAACAATTCTGGATTGATGATCGTTTCATTGAAGTACTTTTAAAATGAATTAAAAAAAACATGTTTGCTGCACAGACATTTACTATAACATCGTTTTACTTCAACAATTCTTGTAATTTTAGGAAAAGAATGAAAATAATGTAAATAATGAATCCATTTATTTAATTTCATATTTATCCATCTTTAAGTATTCATTGTTTTGTTTGTATTTTAGGCTCCTGACTTTTTAACAAATGTAATGACACTGTTGTAACAACTGGCACAGCTTCCTATAGGAGGAAAAAAGAAGAATGAACCAATTTTTAAGCCTCCCAAACCATAAAATTATTTTTTGAATTTTTATAAACCATACATCTACAACTTTAATACATTATTAATTGAGAATAAGATAACTTTTAAATCTAATTTGATGGTTTAAGCATACATAAAATACAATATTTATTTAGGAAATATAGTGTGCAAAAATGCACATATTGATCTTTGCGTTAACATACTTACAATCCGACATTTTTTAGTTTTAAGGTGGAGGTTTTCTACCTTAATAATGCATCTAAGAAAAAACACAATTACTCCAGATTGGTTTTAAGTGTCATCAAATTTGACCTCTTCTGACAGCTTTCACCAAACTTTATTGAGTGGCTGTGGACCATAAATTACTATTACAGATATCAGATGAAATTACTTAACTGAACTTCCTATGATGTTCTCAGTGAGCTGGATATATAAACGTGTTTAAATTTAAAGCAATATTTCTCATTTACTCCTTAAAATTGACTGATTCCATAATTATTTTGCCCTTTTATCTAAAAAATCTCATCAATAACTACAACGTAACATTTTTCTTCTTCTTTTTTTATCCCCAAAAAAGTAAAAAATCTAAACAAACCTTTTCCGTGAGGTGTGACGTCATATATTTTATGCCAGGATATGTATTCACAAAGGAATAGATTCAGAAAAGGTGACGTGTTGCTCTTGTCCAGCAGCAGAAGAAAAAAAGAGACAACTCAACTCTAAACCTCGAGTGCAAATATAAAATATAAAAAATAAAAAAAAGGAAACTGTAAAATGTACATTGGAAATATTTTAGAGATGCAGAGAAATCAGCTGGTGACCAACATCGACCAGAGCATCCAACCGCCAGTGGTTAAAAATCTCATAGACCGCACTGACATCGCTGTTCAGTGTGGAGGTTTATGCCGAGGGATCAACAGCCAAAGTTAACTTTTTACAGTAGCAGTGATTTTGTTTGGAAATGGAATAGGAGAAAGCCAGCTCCTTTATGCTGGCTGCAGCTTGGGAGTCTTTTATTGCTGACCTTTTCTGGACAAGACAATCAGTGGAAGGAACAAACTGTCCCAAACCCAACTTTAGTAGAATCGCTGAAGCTCGGAACATGTACTGAGCTTTCAGTTTCTGCCAGTTTAGAAATATGTTGTTTATATTTCCAATATGGATGGAGAAATTACCATAGTGTTTATTAGAAATTAATGACAAAACCAACCGCCAGCTTTCGACTTTATGTTCCATCGATGCATTAATAGCAATTGGCTTATCTGCAAATTTGCCTGAATGAAATGATCTTGGTCTGTGTTGTAATTTCACTGCTTAATGTAAACGATAATTTTGTCGTTACCCAGTTATACAGCCAGGGGGGCCAAATGAAGGGGAGAAGCTGTGAGAACCTCAATTTACTGACAGGGACCCCCCAAAAGAAGTTTTGTTTTCTTTCTCATAAATACAAAAAATACTTTGCACACCTTTCGATATTAAAATGAATTGCTTCTTAGTTTTTGGGGATGAAAGTTTATCGTTAACTCTACCAGACCCAAAGCAAACATCCATACTCGTGGAACAACCATCTGTATCTGAACTAAGCGATTTTTAGTAGCAGGGCAATTATAATAACCATGCTGTCTATAAAAATAATAAATTCAAGGTTTCAGAAAAGCGTAGACTATAGCGTGCGATTATAAACCTGCTAGCTTGACCACAGACTAGTTTCAGCTTGAACATTTAAGTTGTCTCTTTACCTTTTACAACATCTAATAAAAAAATGTTGGTGGCTTCACTTTGTAATAGAGATGTCTTTTAATGTCACGCGGTGGGTAAATTCTTCTGTAACAGCAGCGGGAATAACAACTAAATATTGTGTTTGGCTTCTCGGCCGTCTGTAGCAGGAAATCTCAGCTTTGAGATCTACATTGTCTGGGGCAGAGGAGCAAAACTCCAGCCTTCTATCGCCGGTGTACTCTAACCTTTTTCGTTTGTCCTTGGTCCAACACACTTCAATCAAGTTGTTCCATTTGTAGTCAAGCTCTTCTGCGTTCTGGTAAGGATATAAATGTTTAATTTAGGCGTGTTGAAACTGGAGAACATCAAGGTTTTGACAGGAATACGCACAGCGACTGCTGCTTATGTTAGTCAGCTCAACTGTGTTAATAGCAAAACACACTTCAGTCAGTCACAATCTGACCTCCATAATTAGTTTGAAATTGTCAGAGCCCTGTTTCACAGCAACGTTCTCTCGCTCACAGTGTGACGTGCCCTGTGCTCGAAACATTAAGTATTTCCCCGACCTCTTGCCAAGAGCAAATTCATTTGAAAAACTGAAACTTGGTCAAAAAAGTACAAAACAAAAGTGAAAAAAACGAAAATCTATGCCCCGCTGCTTGAAAACAAAATGGATTTAAATGTTAAATGTTCTGACGCACTTCAACGGCATCGATAGTAAAAGCATCTTTCATTGTTACAAGAGTCACACATCAAGTAAAGTATAAAACACACACACACCTGCTCCAGAAAAAAAAAACTGCAAATGTTCCACAGGCTCCAGCAGGTGCTTCAGCTTATTAAAGTCGCTGTCTCTTTAAGTAAGTCACGGCGGAGAAACACGAGGGTGTCACTTCCCTGTGGAAAATGTCACTCCTCACATGTGTATAATAAATCTTACTCAAGAGCTAAAACACAACCAAACACAGTCAAACAGTACAAAAACAATGTTTCTTTTCTGTTTTCTTTTGTTTTGTTCGGGTTAAACGAACTCTCAGGTCTGGACCTGATCCACAGTGGGCTTGGTTGTCCGTGAACTCATGCCAGTCAGATGATCTTTTGTTGTGGAGGGAAAACATAGTGGAGAAGTTACTAAGAACAATACAAGCCCGATTACGTAGCAGCCCCACATTAAGATCCAGGTGTGGCAAGTCAACCGTAGCACGTCTCCACTCCTGCTCCTCAGGATGTGTCCACTTAAGCACATACAGAGCTGCTCTTCTGAGAGAATCACCCTCAGTTTTTGGGGTAGATTTTTTCATAGAAGTAGTTCTGAGCCAGCATGTACAGCTCCCCGTCCTTTTCCCTGACAGCGTGAGCCCGGATGAATTGGAACTGCTCCAGCGCAAACTCATAGAACTCGTTCTCCATCTTCCAGATGGCTGACTGCTGCAGCTTGGCGATGGATTCCTTGGTGGCTGGCTTTTTCTCTGTGGTCTTCCGCAAATGGGATTTCTTTCCTGGGAAGAGAGCAGCTGCATGTTAGACGGCAATTGTGACTTATCAGCGGTGCTTTTAACCCGCTCAGACATCCCCATGGGACGACGCCGTCATCACCGTGGTTCACAAGTGCGTTTAAAATGATGTGTTGTTAAAGTCTTCCACATGTTACCTTCAGTCCGTGGCAAATGGGGACCACTTGGTGATTTCCACTTGCCAGTCTTCAATAAATATAAGACATGTGGACCTACAGTGTACCTTTTGATAGTTTCCCCCCACCTGAGCTGTGGATCTCTGCAGCTCCTTCACAGGTACGTCAACACTCTTGCTTTCCTTTTTGATTAATGCTCTTTCTGAACAGCCTGTCCTGTTTTTTACAACGCCCATGCCATGCTCTCGTTTTCACAAGACAGAATATTTTTCTTACTTCAACCTCCTTTAAATTGTCTTCGCAGAGTTCCACACGAAGCGATTTATCTCCCATTTCTCAGCAATTACCGAGATCAAACCACACAGATTTCCTTAATTCTGAAAACAACTTGATTTTATTCATTAAAGGGAGACAATTAAATAAAAAACAGGGCATAATATGTACTTAACATGGTGAATTGTCATTTTGCTTTGACTTCGACTGTTTAACATTTTAAAACATGCAAAAGGAGGAATAATTAACTAAGAAGTTAAGTCTAGATCTGAGCCATTTGTTTTTCTTAGGCAGTTTATACTAATGTGAACTGCATTTTAAGAATCTGTTAAAGTCTGATTAAAGTTTTAATTAAAGGATACGATCATGGCTTATTAAGACACAAGGTAAAGACAATCGATAGAGTAAAACGTCCTGCAGTACCTGTTTTGTACAGCTCGGTAGCTCCTTTGAAGAAACGTGGCAACGCCGCCTCCAGCATCATCACAAAGTCCTCCAGCTCCTCCGTGACTCCCACCAGCATGTACTCATTCACCAGGTTGTATTTGGCCTGCTCCAAGGCCCACTGGCTGCCCACGTTCCTACAAAAAAGATTGCATTTTGTTTTGTGTTAACGGGAAGAATTCAAAGCAAATCCTGTTTTTGTTATGTTGTAAAATCTGGTTATAGGAGCAGGAAGTGACGGTAAGAATGATGCTGAGGCTACAAGAATAACCAGAGGTAAGATGCCACCAAGAGACACATTGAGAGATGAAGTGGAGTTTGTGTTGCAAATCCAGACCAAAACAGAGGCGAAAGAAAAACAATTGCTGCGTTTGGAATGACATAATACACTGAGAATTGCTGTACACTGTTAAACTGTGTAATTCAAATGTTTTTTAGTTTAACAGTCTGAAAGTAGATTTCTACCGTGTTCCACAGAGAAGGCAGAAGAAAGTGTCAGAGTCATTCACAAATATTTTTTGATTAAAATATATTTATTTTAAAGTTTTTTTTTCTTTTTAAGAAATAAATAATTATCAAGATTGCACGGGTAAATTTTTTTATTTAACAAACCGCAAAAACTATACTACAAACAACAATATGATAAAATAAGACATTCACAATAACAAAATACCAGATTTCTCTATTTCTATTATTTTAGAAGAGATAAAGTTGCCTAACGTTGCGCCATCGCTCACTCCCTTTCTCTCACTCCCTCAACCGCATAAATACATTTTTACATTCATCAACAAACTTTTGGAACTGTAAGTTAACACAAACATGACAACAACAATTTAATAACAGACTGTTTACAATAAAAATAAAAGATTTCAGTATTTTAATTATTGTAGATGAACACGTTAACGCTGGCTGCTCTGCCTCACACGCATATATTACTCACAGTCAGCACAAGTGCGAGAAATGACCGCTGCATACAGAGACTTATAGAAATGGGTAGAAATTAGTCCCTAAGCGGTTTCAGGTATAAATGTTTTTTTCTTCTTCACACACTCGTTAAAATTCACTAAATATATTTTAGGAAAAGACATCAACTTAGCGATGCAGGGGTTTTATTTTAACAGACATACAAGCATTTGAAAATGCACGGGGAGTAAACATTACTGCCTTGGTGGTTCTAGTGTCAACACCCTACCCACTAAATGCTAGTGTTCCTGAAATAACTGACAGTTCCTCCTGTAACGTTAGTGTTTGTGGACATCTACCAGGTTTGGAGATCGGTCACCAGAAACTTCGGCATGATTGTGACTTCCTGCTTTCACGGCATCATCCATTGGAATCAGGGCGTGCGATTTGACACGCCGCACAAAACAAGCTCTGCTTCAGCTTTCTTTCCTTTTTTTTTAATGCATGGTTTCCTCAAGCATCCTCTGTTAAACGGTTAAATTCATGGTGAATTTTTGCGGTAATGAACTGGCCGAGTTATCCTGCAGCACTGTATCCCCAAACAAGAACACATTTAGTTAAAATTGACATGTGGTTGCAATCTAGTCCTAAGCTGTGAGTTGTCCACGGCTGTTTGGACGGATGAACATCCACAAGTCTAAAAAACAAAAGTAGCATTTTCCAGGACGTCCAGATTCTTTCCACACGCCCGTAGATACTCAGTCATTTGTATGCACACAGAGACGTGTTTTTTGTCAGACCTGAAACCAAAATCCGAAACACGGATTTATGGGAGCGATCAACCAGCGAAACACGCAAGGTTGACAGCGAGAAGACCAAAGAGACCGTACGTAAGCCTTTGGGTGCCATTTATAGCCTTCTGCACAGGTGTGCTACGTGTCACGGGGCGACTTTGTTGACATCCAGACTCGACTTGTGCGGAGCACGAAGAGACATATCCACCCTTTTAACTGCACTGGCAGTCAGAAAGGAATGAAACAGAACCTTCAACTTAAACAGCTTGAGTTACACGTATCTATACATTCCACAAATAACAGTTTTTTGAATTCTTGTGCCATATTTTTTTATTATTTTCTTCCAAGAAAGCAGGATATTTCAAGGGCTGCAATAAAATAAATGTAATAGTGTGCTTACAATTGACTAATCTTAGTGAATTGTACCTTAATTTAAAGGCAGTACTTCATAAATTATTTTAAAAAATGAATAAATAAATAAATAATCTATCGAAAATTAGCAGTTAGCAATGATGTTGGTGATTCTAACTAACTAAAGATGCATTTTGTCTAATTTGGCTAAAAGTGAGAAAAAAAGCTGTTGTTTTATACCGTTTATGCTGATCTGGTTGTTTTTTCACCTAAACCTTTTTTTGCTGAGGCAACATTCAAATCCACATATCGTTTTAAATTTTTTTCCCCTTTACAACATGGTAAAGCTTAAAAGTACATTTTTAGAACATGTAAATAACTCAAAATGCCGTCTGTGAGACACGTTACTGGTGATGTGGTGGAGAGCCGCACGCCACACCAAGCAAACGTTTGTCTACAAACAGGAATAAGGAGCGAAACTGGACAGCTTACCAACATTCAGAATAGTGGCCACAGAAAAAGGGGATCTGGAGCCAAAGCCTCTCAGGAGCGCAGTCTGATCCACTGGCAGACACACACTCGTCAAATGTCTGAAACAAATAGACGCAAGTCTAATTTTTCTGTACAGGTGAACTTTTTTTCTTTTCCAGGCAATTCAATGGAAAATCTGTGCATAGATCAGATTTAGCACCAGTAACACTTCAAATGTACTTTTATGTTGAGTAGGAGGGATTCTTTCATGCCCAACACGAAGAGAGGACGCCACCTTGATGAGTTACGCTTTCTTTTTTACCTTCTTGTCTCCTTGTTTCCTACGTCTCAGGCCGGGTCTGTAGTCGTCCCCAAAACGCACAAAATAATAATAAGACACCAGCCTCTCGATGGGGTCCCTGATCAGGTTTAAGTAGATCGGCTTCCTCTTCACTGAAAACCTGAGGAGAATCATTTCACGTAAGATCATTGACATTAAATACCATAAAATCAACAACAGTGGAAGGTTAAACTCGCTGTGAATATCAAGCAATCTTGTTTAGTGATTCAATTCATAAAGCGAAACCTATTTATAATTTCGATACATAAACAGTGAGTATTTTAAGCATTTCTTACTGATACTTTTCTTGATTATGGCCACAAAGCTAATAAAAACCAAACAATATTTCATGAATATTATGTTTTAGTCATGTTTTGGCGTATTATGTTGACTGGAAGAACTCCTGACTAGACATGAAGGCAGCTATGGAGGGTCATGGAGAGTTTGGGGGAGAAGGTGAAGCCAACAGGAAGCCAGAATAAATCAGTATGAAAAAAAAGTATTGCTTAGTAATAACATCAACAGTGATGGTTTTGGGGTGCCATGTTATCTGCTGGTGTTGGGTTTCCTATAGTCCAAACTAATCTACAACAAGAATTTAAAGTACTGCAAGTACAACATCTGTAGGGCATCAATGGTGGCATCATAAGGTGATACACATGTTGCTGGTTTGATGCACTGATATAAGTTCTGTTTTTTAAGTGATTGAGGTGAACCTGAACACTTTCAAACTTTAAAGTTTGGACCATTAAAATGCCATGAGGGGGCGCTAAAGGGCCAAAGGCAGAACAAGTTGAATCCTTGTTACATGCAGCCCTGCTGCAATCACAGACATAACAGAAGAATATTTGTTTACTTGGTGAAGTCCAGGAAGGAGACGTGTCCGTGGTAAAACGCCGGCTTCATTTCCCTCCATTCTGTCACGTTCTTTACAAACCGCACCTGAAAGCACCACGCGTGTGAGTGTGTCCCATTCGTGCTGCACAGTAACCGCTGCGTCTAGGGTGCTAGCCCAACTGACCTGGTCCTGTATAGACATGACAGGGTTGTTTTTGGTGGTGTTGATGTGCAGGACATGGTAGTGGTTCTTCCCACACAGGTCGTAGGCGATGTTGGTGAAGGAGGTGCTGGCCGTCTTGGGGACCCGATTGTAGATGATAACCAGGTCGTCGTCGGTGCCGGACAGCGCCGCCGCCGCTTGGCGCTCCCTCAGGCCGTCCTGCGTGTGCCGCTGCTCAATCTCCCGGACCTCGTGTCTGGCGATGGCTCTCTCTGTGAGAACGAGAGGAAAGTAGATGAAGCCAAAATGGATTTACCAGAGTTGGCTGCCTACAAACCAAGACTCTATTTGCATAAGAGTCAAAGCTGATCTAACTGAACAGAAAAAACTGGATGACTCTGGGTTTCCAAAACCTTTCCATGCCATGGACCCCCCTCCTCAAAAAAAGCTGCCACTTCTGGTCAGGTACACCCATTGCAAACCAACAGATAATGCTGCAAAATATTCAACTCTTCAAATGTTTGCACTCAGTTTTAATTGCTATTTTCTAATTTCTTAAGTAAAAAAAATGTATTAAACAACAACAACAACTTATCAACAAAGTGTTGTTGATATGAACACAAGAAATCAGCTGCTGTGAGAATCCAGCAGATGAGCTGATTAACTGTTTCTGTTCTTATGCCGGAGGAAGTTTCGAACATTTGGGCAAACGTGGCCGTCATGCTGTTAAGCCGTACTTGTTGTATGCAGCTTCATGCTTGAGTTTACTTTGCCATGACCCATAAAGGTTTCCATTTTGAGCTCGGTGAATAACATTTCAACATATTATTGAAAATTATAATGATTAACGAAGAACAGACACAGTGTTATGACGATAAAAAAACAAAACAAGCATGACTCCCACTTTGAAAAGCACTGGATTAATTGATTATCAGTAATCATGATGAACTCTATATAATGCTTAGTCAGTTTGTGGGTCTGGTCTAAACCAACTACCACTGACCATCAAACGAAAGAGGATTATAAGGCAAAAAGATTTGATCTCAGACAGTAAAAGCCTCAGCATGTTAATTTAAAAGTTCATAAATACATGGGTCAGAAGAAAACCCCGGGTCTCTCAACTTTCACCTATAACGATCTTTGGAAAAGCAAAATTGACTCAACAGACAATTCCCCGTACGAAGGTATACACTGTTTCCATTTTGAAATGACACTGTTTTTTTTAACTGACAATTGTCAATGAGAACTGCAGTAGATATCCTCAGTCATGGGTTCCCTCCTCTGTCGTGTTCAAACCTTTAAGATATGTAATAAAAAGATAATCTCTTCCAAAGGGAGCCTATGTGAGATCTGTTGAATCCATTGGTTGATGTTCGGTCTATAAATCTTCTTCCACATCAATGATATAACAGTGATATTCATCTTTTCGCATTGACATGAGTTCATAAATATTTGAATATTTTTAGCATAATTATGTTTTTTGGATGTAGTCCAAACACAAACAGCCATGGCTCCAATATTATTTGCTATGAAATGATTTCCTCAAAAACATCATTTACTTCTTTCTAGGGATGCAGCGATACCACTTTTTCCAAAATGAGTGGTGTACGAGTACTCACATTTGAGTAGTCACCGATACCGAGTACTTACGCGATTACACATATAGTTACATTGGATTTTTTTTATTTTTCCACAGATTTTGTTATTTGAACAAAATTCCCTATTATGTGCAAATATACAGTACAAACACAAATTTAACAAAATTGTCAAATACTGAAATGCTATTTTGCGGTACTGAGGACAGCGACTGTGTGACGTGGTTTTTGTGCCGCCAGGTTAGCGGGCTGGGAGCAGTCTGGGGGGCGTGTGTGTGTGAATCTCAGGCTCATGGGTTCCTCAGGCTGGCGCTCAACTCTGACAAACTTCTCGCTCGGCTCGCTCTCGGCTCTGCTGAAATGTTAGTGAGTTAATGAATCAACTTTTTGTATTTGGAAGGAATTATTTAATGGATGATAAAGGCCAGTCTTTGATTAGCTGGGAGCGCGGCTCATTTAGATATAACGAAGAGTTGCGGGCGCGGACGTGGAGTGAGCTGCGCAAGCGGGCGCTTTGTCAGAGTTGAGCGTGTTTCCGGGCACATTTGAGCGGCCGCGCTTACCTGCTATTCGTGCGCACATGTTTGCGGTTGTTGCTCCTTCAGGTGGCTCTGTGCCCGCGACCTGGTGGCACAGAGATCACGCCATAAGGCCCACTCAGGCCCAAAAGTTGCACCGCGGGTGGTATCGGTGTCGTGGTATCGGTGGCAATTTTATGAGTATGAATAGAGTACTTGAAGCCTGATATCGGGCCGATACAAAAAGGGCTTGTTTTACTGTTGCAACATCTGCTTACCGTCTTTGTGTTCAGGTCATTGAACAATTGATGAACCTCCTCTGGATTGTAGTATTCTGGAGTCAAATGTGACCTAAACCTTGTTCTGAACCAGGTTTTAACATGGGAAAGGGATCCCCCTCTACTGATCTAATCTAATCATATCTACACCACACCAATGTTGCAACGGGCCAATCAAAGCCCAGAACAATACTATGATGCTTTGCATTTGGGAGATGAGCCTAACCAAATGTCTGGTAAACAAAGCATTTACAGAAACTGCTGCTGATGGACGCTGCACAAGCTGAAAGGTGTGCTCAGGTCGTGAAGAAATTAGCTTGGTACAGACTGCACTAGTTTACCAGACAACATAACACACAGTGATTTCACAGGAAACACCTCTCCTTCACCTTAACCTAGCAGAGGCTTCTGTAGATCATAGTCAGCAAAGTCTGGTGGTGACTTCCCTGATGGCTGCCATTGCGTTCATTTAACAGCAAAGTTAATAACTCCATTGGTCACCTTTAAGAGTTTAGTCAGCTTTTAAATGACTGTTTTCTGTTCCTTTAAGTGGGCACTGACCTTATTTCAACACATGGGTAAATAGACAAAACGTCCATATAAGCTGACTGTATAAACTACAAATCTATGCTTAGGCTGAAATTTAATCCACTCACTGATGTAGCACTTAGTCAACGCGATCGGTAAGACTATAGCTGTAACTTAATTAAAATTTGATTTTCGTTTTATTCAGCGTCGTCTCCGTCAGTGTGCAGCAAAGCTGAAACTCATGCTGTGCTTCGCAAATGGAATGAAACATAATGTCTAACAGGAATATTCTTTTTCGAGCACCTCGATAATTATGGAGACGACTCTGTGATCAGTCATATATTAAAAAAATGCTATAATATCTGCATTGATGTGAAAGGACACCATGATGTACCAGGACTTACAAAGGTATTCCTCCCCCTTTGTCTATCCTAATTGCCATCACATTACAAGCTCAGAACTCTCAGATAAAAACACATGTGGTTTTTAAAATTGACTCTGATGCTCCTAAATAAAGTCCAGAGACACAAATGGCCAGAAGATACCTTATTAGGTAACATAGTCCCACTCTCTCTTAACTGAGCTCAGTCCACCTGTTCTGTTAAAGCCTCACAGGTTTGTTCGAGAACATTAGAGGACGAACGGCATCATGAAGAACAAGGAAGACAGCAGACAGGTCGGAGAGGAAGTTATTAAGACATTTAAAGGAGGGTTTGGTTGTTAAATAATACCCCAAGCGTTGGCACCAGAACCGAGAGATCGCATTGTTCATAGAAGCAGCTGAGAAGCTGCTTCTATGAACTCGGATGAGTTGCAGAGCTCAGCTGGAAGAATCTGTTGACTTTACAGCTGTAAGTCATGTCCATAACCTTGAAAAACCTAATTTGTTCTGTTCTTGTAGAGGACAAAACAAAAATGTTTACAATAAGGAGTTTGTGAAATGTAAAACTGACCCAGAACAAAAAGTTCAAAACTGAAAATTGATAAAGTGGTGATACAGCAGGGATACGGAAGCTGATAAAGTTTCATGGTAAATTGGGTTATGCTAAAAAAAAAGGGTATTCCAGGAAGACAACCAACAGCCAGAGCTAAAGTGGAATCATTAGGATCACAGAGTATTAATGTGTCAGAATGGCATAGGCCAGAGGTCTCCAAAGCATTTGATGCAAAAGGTGTGATTTTCACTGACAGGTAGGGCTACACAATTAATCATATTATAATCTTGATCACGATTTTGGTGGCCACACTTAAATGAACCTGATCGTCAACAATATTTACAGCGCCTGCATCTCTAATCACATGTTCTCGACCAGATGTCGGCCAACCACCAGGGGGCGAACGCACGGTGAAGGTCAACTGCCGAATTATCAAGCGAGCAGTCGCGCAGACCTTTCAGTAACCAAATAGTGTATATGTCGGCATAATCGTGACAAAACCCCGCGAGCGCAAATAACCCTCTACGCGAGCGTAACAGCTCGTCCAAACGCGCGTGCATGCTTTATGGCGCTGCCATAAATATACAGGTAATCAACGGTGGCGGCATGTTTAACGACAGCATCATGTCGACTAGCTAAGGAACAGCTGAATGTGAGGAGCTTGTGCCTCGTAACGTGTCCACATCCATCGTCTGGACTCGTTTTGGATTTGGGGCAAAGAGACGTTAAACAGGAAAGAGATTTATGCAAAGAGTGCAGCAGAGTTGTGTCTGTCCTGCAGAATAAAACAACTAACTTATTAAATCACCTGAAGAAAACATCAGAGGGATAAATAGGAGGAATGCATGAAGGCTAACTCACAAACGTACTGTGTAGTTTCTAATATTGCACTGTTATTTTAGTCATAATAGTGCAGCCTTATTGACAGGTAAATTTTAAATGGTGTCTATCTACTTTTGCTTTATAGTAGTACCCAAACTTTTAATAAACTGTACTTTACTGCACTGTTTCACAATTGGGATCAATTAAAAAGTAACATTTTGCCTTGAGACATTTGTTGACAATTAAAATAAATCGAATTGAAATGGAGACAGTTGAAAAAACACAAGTCTTTCAGAGTATTTCCGTTTAGTTTCTGGAGTAAACATCTCAGTACACTTCAAAGAAGACAAAACTAACTCATAAGTAACATTCTTTTAAAAAGAAATAGGATCTTGCTTTAAGTCGGTCGTTCTTGAGTATTGATATACTAGTTCCATTGGCAGATGTTTTCACCTTAAGTTTCACCTTAAGAAACCTAAAAGACTCTTGAGAACAAGTGACACAAATCTGCCAGTGGAACTTGTAGTTTTAACCAATATCCAAGAATGACTGATCTGAAGCAACCTCCTACTTGTCAGTTACGTGAAACTAAAGCAAAATATTAGCACTAGAAACTACACATAAATACTTGGTGAGATGTTGTGTTTGTGCAGTGAAGGGCAGCAGGTTGGCTGTTAGATAGAAAAGTTACAAGTGTTTGGTTGCCAACTGGACGTTTACAGGACATCGGTGCCCTTTAAATAAGGAGGGCAGAGGCTTTACTGGGGTTATTGCCCCCTAAACACTGTGAGACTGCAGAGAAGACAGACTTCAGTGCCTTAGTCAGAATCCAAGCCACACAAAGGAGGCCTGGTCTTTGACGCCCTCCGGCTTTCCTTCATCGCAATTTCCCCCAGACTGACGGCTGTTGGTAAAAGCAGAAGGAACTCCTGAGGAAGGATGTAGAGAGAGGGAGTTTGTGTGAGTGTGTGAAGAGGGGGTTGAGCAACACTACAGCACTTAATATCCGTGGGAGTTCCGATCGGAGCGCCGTTTGAAGCCGTGCCTTGCAGCACGGACACAGACTCAGGTCAGACAGGCCTGCCCAGTTGCTACAAATAGGAATCTAACTGGGATTCCATCTTTTGCCTCATTTTAAGTAAGCTTAGTGCATGCCCACGAAGATAGAGGGTCCCACGCAGCTGTCGGTGCGGGATTGAGTTTCACACAGTGCCAAACCACTTCCGCACGCCTTCGTGTAGCACATCGGACACAGCCGAGGGGGAGACGGGACGGCTGCTTGAGATGGGTGAGGGTCTGTCAGCGTGCACAACAACTATAATGGAGACATGTGTTCACGTGATGATTGAAGGCTCCTCTCGGCCAACAACAGTTGCTGTGTCTGAACTAAGCCTAAGATCAAATGTTATCTCTGGAATATTTTGAACAAGTACAGAGAGAGAGAGAGCCAGAGGGTGGAAAGTGGAGGAGACCCAGCGGTCCCTGAAAACACGGGTCATCCATATTAGCCGCCTTTGGAGTGGTACAGAGCAGAAAGTGCTTGAGGGAACACAGAGTCTACTTTCAACCCCGAGAGACTCTGTAAACATGGCCGCAAGAGGAAAAATCCCCTGAACACAAATCATTTTTAACTATTAATGGCGATCACAAACAGAAAACGCACACCCAGGAACACTTTCAGATACAGCTCATCAAAGCTCTTTAGTTGTTTTTTTGTCCTCCACTTGTTCAGTTTCCTCATAATTAGTGACGCTATTTTTAAAATATGAGCCAGTGGTTTTTAGGGAACATGACCATTGAACACATTCTGCATCTGTAGTTTCGCCTGCTCCAAAAAAAAGCAACCACCCAAAAACAAACAAACAAACAATGAAGAGAAAATATCTTAAAGATTCAGCACAATAAACTTAAACCATGTAGTCCATGGTTTTCTCCAATGGTTTAGTTGCAAAAGTCAAACATTTTAATATATAAAAGAGGTATGCGTCATACTTCTGCACTAGAAGTAGCCAGATGTGGTACATCTGTCCATTTATAATATCTTCCTTGATCTTGTTCGGATCTTGTGACGATACGGTCGGCTCCCATTACTCCAAATCAATAACATTGATTATTTCCGTAAACACTGCAACGCTGTGTGATCTCCAAAGTTCTTGTTCGGCGTAAGAGGGTCACACTCGGGTCATAAAGAAGGCCGATGGCGGTCGCATTTAACTGCGTGAACGTAGACATAGACACACACTCACATCCTTGTACTTCTATCCAGTTGTGGACTTTGTGTTGATTTTGATTAATTTAGGTAAATTAATTTTAGTCTACACAGAAAGTTCTGCTAAACTTAACCATTAACAGGGTATTTACAGTAACTGTATACAACACCTATATACACCATTTGTCTACATTTAACAACAGTTCAATTTAGACAAAACACACACACAGACACACACACACACACACACACACACACACACACGTTTAAGGTCACCAAAGAGTTTCTTATTTATAAAATCCTGCTTTTAACAGTCACATCTCATTCAAAACTTCATGAAGATCCTGCGTTCTTTGCTACAATCTCTGCTCGTCTTTCTGTTTACTGCCTCCACCACCTCGAAACAACAAAATGGTCAGAATATTTGGCTTTTGCATCTGAAATGTGCAGCGGCAAGGTTTTCCACAGTCGTTGCATCTCCGCATTAGGCGGTCTTCGCCTTCAACCGTTTTCACTGCTTTCCAATCAGAAAGAAGCAACAATCCCTAAGAGCGCCGCTGACTACGAGCTGAGTGTGTTTTCCAAGGTAGCAAGAATATGTTTCCTGCAAGAAGCTGCTGCTGCTGAACGTAATGAAGTGCATGAAAAAAAAAAAAAAGGATAAAACCCAAACTGGATCTTCCGGTCTGGTTCCTATTAGGTAACGTATTTCTGTAAAGAGAGTGAGAAAAACATGAGGGATGTTGAGTTGCAGACTAAAATCCACTTACCATGTGAAAAGGGCCCAGAAAACACTTGTTAACAACATGGCGCTTTTTTGCCAAATTTCCAACAATAACAACAAGAAGTTCTTCTTCAGCTTTGTAGTGGGCGCCCCATTCATTGCTGAACCGATCACCCTTGGCAAAGACACACACACACACACACACACACACACACACACACACACACACACACACACACACACACACACACACACACACACACACACACACACACACACACACACACACACACACACACACACACACACACACACACACACACACACACACACACACACACACACACACACACACACACACACACACACACACACACAGCCGAGCTTAGAGATCCCCTCTGAGGTCATTTAATTAGGGAACAAAAGCTTGAATTACTCCGGCC
>JAVLVB010000511.1:446130-489593 GCA_032876305.1 Orestias chungarensis | reverse complement strand
CACACACACACACACACACACACACACACACACACACACACACACACACACACACACACACACACACACACACACACACACACACACACACACACACACACACACACACACACACACACACACACACACACACAGCCGAGCTTAGAGATCCCCTCTGAGGTCATTTAATTAGGGAACAAAAGCTTGAATTACTCCGGCCACACAGTAGGTCTCCTTTCATCCCACATTTCCTTCAGCTTCCCTCCCCTGTAGCCGTCTCCGTGCATTAAAAGCCAATTATGAACCGTGCAGCCTACACGGGTCTTAAAAACTGTGACAACTACAAGCCCATTACTCCCAGTCCCAGTCCAAATGAGAGGCAGGCGGGAGACAGAGGCCCTGGTGGCTGAAGCATATTTACTGAAGCAATTTCACGCTGATTAGACGTCAGAATTTCAAATCATCATTCACTTTCGCACCGTGATCTCCGAAATGGGACAGGCCATCATGTATTATTGCTCCCACGCCAGATCTGATGGGATAATAAAAGCGCGCAATAGAAGATGATCCTTTCTCTCAGAGGCTCATAAATCCATCAGTGCTCCCATCCACCAGCTCTCTTCTTCTTCTTCTTCTCTCTTCCTCCCTCCTGAGAGGGTTAGCCTCATTGGGTACCAGAGATTGGCTGTGAGGAGCAGACTGGGGTGTACGGATCATGCGGTTCTGCTTGGACGCAACCGGATTGCAAAATCAATGGAGGATGGCAGGAACTTGATCTTGCTCGCTCGTGTGGTAAAAGAAGAAATTTTTCAGAAAGTGAAGTTTTAAACGGCCGCTGGCAGTTTCTCGTGGCTCTTCTCGGATGCAGCTTGCCGTTTTTTTGCCAGGTTTCCAGTGGGACAATTATGTCAGCACTGCAGCGCCCACTCACACTCGGATAAACAGCACTTCGGAAAACTCTAATTATTCTAATTCAGTCTTTGGATGCATTTAGCTGAGAGTGGATTAGCAGCTGAGTTAAGAAAGGCCGAGGTGGAGATTCAGGGCTGAATAAATGCAGCAGAGCGTGACGGAGATGAATCTGTGTTTCACTGTTGGCAGAAAATCACGTCTAAATGCATCTTTATTAAGAATTATTCTAATTATTATTATTTTCCTAAACTGCTGTCATCACATTTATACTAGTAAAATGTGTACAAATGTTCATTTTTCATTCACCCACCATCTCACTTTATATCTTTTTACCATACATATCAGCAGCATTCTTTGACAGCCAATGACTTTAAAACAAATGGTTCCCCGGTATTTAATATAACACAAACACACACACACACACACACATATATATATATATTTTTTAAATCAGGTCAAAGGCTCTTAGTTCTTAGTTTGAGCACCTAATAAGCTCCTTTGTGTCAGATAATGCTACTTACCAGAATTGTAATGTAATTGTTGCATCTTGGTAATATTAAAAGAAATATTAAATATTAAAAAAACAGTTCATTCAAATGGCCAGACAGGACAGAGAGAGAACGTGACAGATAGATACAAATAATGTCATATTTAATGAGGTCGCAAACGTAGTCCATTTTTGTCCATATCAGAACGACTAAAGATTATAAAAACTGCAGTGAAAAAAATATTTTGTGGGTAAAAAGTGTTCTTTTGTAAATCTCCGTAATGCTCACTGACGTTTTCTATGATATCATGTTAATGGGAGATCTGGTTTCACAAGAAGGAGCTGAAATAAAAAGACAGGAAGAGTGAGTATAATCTGAATCAGAGGAGAGAAATGCTGTAAAGGTCAGAGGCCTGATTTCCGTCTATGGCAGCCCCAGGCTCGTCGTGCCGCTGTTGCCGGTGTCCAGGAATTCTTCGCACACAGCTCATATATAGACTGTAATGCCTGTTTTATCTCCCCGCTGAACATCTAACAAAAGTAACCCTCCCACAACAAGAGTGTCCCTCTGATGCCAACAAAGCAAGGCACAGAGCACACTGTTGTTTGAGCTGAGAGACTCTTCTGGTTAACAGCTTCGGGTAGTGTGTCCTGAGACCACAAAAACACCATCGCACGATATTTGAGGGTCGGCCGGTATGACGGCATACGAGATGATGAACTAAAAATGTCACAAATGCTCTTCTTTGGGGATTTCTTTCAAAGCAAATGTGGGTTCCTTCTGTTGTTCGTGTTGGGAAATGCGGTGTTGCTCTCCACGTGAGACGGCGTGCATCGACTTTTGTAAGGCCTGTGAATGAAAAAGACCTTCAGGAAGTTTTATCGCAAACGTTTGTAGTCTCCCTTTGTTGTCACTGGATGATAAAATTGTCCAAATACTAATCCTGCAATTTTCTGCAACATAAGATTCATATCTATGGCTTCTCTTCTGTTTGTGGTTTTTAGGTGGGACTTGTTTGATTAAGGGTTTTATCATCAATATTGGTGCAATATCTGCGCTACCCAAACCTGACCTGTACAGGTTTGGTAAGTCCTGATAAACTCTTCCTCTCGTTGTGAGTTTTGTTCGTCTGAGGTGGTTTTTAATCGTCTGTAACAAAGGTTTTCTAAATCTTACAGTTCAAATAAGTCAGCGTTAGAAGGGATGCGGCAGGAGGGCCAGCAGAAAAAGTTTTAAATGCCATTAACTGCAGTTTGTTAATTTATTGGTATCAGACTAAAATGAAATGAGTATACGGGCCACAAAGGCAACGTCTTGCTGAAACTTCTTGCAAACTCATCTGCCCTACTACACAAGCTGTGTCTCTATCACTGCTTTGTTATTCACGCTTTTAAGTATTGCATTAAAAAACAAAAAGGTTGACAGAAATGGCAAAATTCGAAGTAACTTTCGCAAAAACATTTTCATGCTCTGTTGTGTTTTAGTTTTTTATGGCTGTTTTGGAAAAAGACTCAAGAATAAGATCTAATGTGTGAAATTCATTCAGCTACCTCCTGTTTATATGCGTAATATCAGTTTGCTAAGAAGCCCGCTTAATTCGATCCACTGCGGCTTGCTAACTAGACCGTCTTCACCAGATCCCGGTCCAGATGAGCACAAGTGGGACGGGTCGGAAAAACACGTCCAGTCAATGGAGAACTTAAAGGAATTTCTGTAAGTTTTTAGTAAAGTACCCAGGAATCTTCCCTTGGACGTTGAGGTAAGGCCTTTTGTAAAAACTGTAGGTAGGAAACCTTTCATTTGAATAATTAAATAATCATATCAAAAGCATAAATGTAAATGCCATTAATCCAACTTTGAAAAGTCATTGAACTGTACTCAAATGTGAGCAGTATGGTATTCTTTAGATAGCGATTTAATCATCATGGTATAAGCTGCTACTTTCTCTTCCAACATGATTGTGTTTCTGTTAAACCAGGGATGTCTGTTGGAACAGAACCAGAGGAGTCCGTGTTCAGCCGGATCCATTGGAAACAGCTAACAGATGACGGGGATCATGGAAGATCCCAGATTCCCTTTGTTGTCTCTGTTAAGAAGCGGCCGGCCTGACAAGTTGTGCGGTGGGTGGGCTGGAACTGGAACTGCTGCCATTTTGGCACACATCCTCGGTGACTAAGCTGTTGGCCGCGCTTTCTCTCGCAGAGATGGGAAAATAAAATATGTGAACAATGATTTAGGGAAAATTGAATAAATTCCTCTTTTTTTTGTAGACAGAAAAGCAGTCCCAAGAGGAATGGCTGTCACTGCTAAAAGCCTTTGGCAAAACATGTGAAATACTACAATCAGATCAACAGACGAAGGCATCTAGAGTGTGTCTGAGCTAAAATACAGCTCTCCGGTCCCCCCCTTAAGGATTTATTTCCTAGTGTGACAACAGACCCAATCCAAATAGCGCTGATCTGACCGTAAAGAAATGCAAGCCGGATATTCCAACCTCCGTGTTTATTTATTGACCCTGTAACAAGTAATTAATAATGCATGTATGGGAGTCCAGGGAAAGCTCAACACTCTGTCAGACTGAACAGGGTCTAACTATTCGTGGGTCTAATGTTGAGTGGGAGGGACGGGAGTTACACAAAAGTGCGTTAGACGGATTAGTTCTGCAAAAAAAAAGCTGTATCTGAGTGGCTTCTCCATCTTATTACATCTCCATGTATCCAATAAGGCTGTCATGTTGTATTTACCATCACATTATTAAAAATGCATTATTTACAGTTTCTAAAAGTGCGGACTCTAATCTATCCAACAGTTTCAAGCATGTGAAAATCCCAAAATTTGTCACCCTGCGAACAGTTTTCGAGAGAAAAACACCCTCAAACATAAATCTGTCTATGTGTTGTCGTGTGTATGTGTAAAGTCAGTTGGGGATGTGAATGAATCGTACTTGTTGTTTTCACAGCATCTCTCAAATCTAGGGCTTTACGTATCAGAACGTTCCTGGTCTTTATCGGCTTCTAAAACTGCTTAAATCTCGGCTCAGCTGTACAAGGAACAAACAATAGATGTGTTTTGTAAATAAAAGATGAAACTAAAATGGGAAACCTAGGTAAACTCTTTGAGCTTCCATGGGATTTAGGCTTAAAAGTAGTGAGCAGGTTTCACTCATCATAAGCCTTTGAGTTTTCGCAAATTTAAAAAGCTGTCAATTTGTCTCACTGTTGGTTTAAAGCAGGGGTCGGCTACATGTGGCCTCTAAAAGTATCAAAGAAATGTAATTTTTATTTCTAAATATATAAAGACAAAACAGTAAGAAATGCTTCCATATGCATTTATGCCATAGCTGCATGTATCATGGCACAAGGCCTTTAAAAGTAATATTGTTTGAGCTTTAAACTATGCACCTTATATTTATAGTTGTGCTACAAATGTCTTTTTCATTTCCATATTAATGGGGAATGTTAACTAATTTTACCTCATTCTACAAAAAACAAATCTAAAAATTCTAAAAGCTAGATAACTCATTTTTTTCTAAAATTTGAACACATAAATACATTTTAACATGCCCTCTTTTGCTTATCAAATATATGGTCAATGGCCTGAACATGTAAAGGGTTTTCACCTTTTCATAGCCTGATACCATTTATGTCAGCGACTTTCTGAATTGAAAAGGCTGCTGATCCGTCGTCTGGCGCATGCAGTAAATTCTGGCAGGACCGAGTAGTTTTACAGAGGATGTCTTCGTGTTTATTTGGTTACAGGTTACAGATTTGCAAAGAGGAGCTCACGTGTCTCGCATGGTTGCAGCAATAACAATCAGTTCTCCTGGGACAGTCTCAGGACAGAACAATCTTCCTGTTCATGCCGTCTCTCCATTTTTGGTTAAAAAAAAAATTTTTTTTTTTTACAAATGTTCTCCTTGGTTCTGGGGCCTGAGAAGCTGAAAGATATTTAGCTGTTATTTTCTTACTTTTAACTTTTTTTATGCATAATTATAGCAACAAGGTGAATTACAACTGGGAGCAACTGAGTAACAGCACAAAAACCCAAATAATACCTTAACTGCCGCAGTAATCCCAAATGAATCAAAAAAGCAAAGAGGAGAGAGAGATGGAGGAAGTCCAGGTAATCTCTTAAAATCAACAGTAATGGGCAAAGTCAGATTGCTGTCTAACATGCTGGATGTTGGGGAGATGATGGTACAATAAAGGAATCTACATGAGATAAAGAACACGGAAAACTGTTAATTTCTTCTTTATTAGCCTTTTATACAAAATGTCTTCAGTAAGACACTTTTTCAGATCTGAAGCAAAACCGACAACCATGCAGCAAATCAGCAGCATCTAGAACAGAAGAACATTTTGAACATAAATCTGTGTCATAAACAGAAATACAGAAAACCTCGGACATTTCTCAAACAAGATATCAAAACATGTTAAAGCTCTAAAAACAATGTGATGACGTTCTGTGTTTATGTTTCAGCATGAGCTGACTAGCAAATAGATTATTATTGACAGGGAACGCAGTAACAACAAAACTGCTCAATTTTTTTTTCAATTGCTAGCAAAAAACCTAAGATTTTCTTTCATTTTCTCCAATAGATTTCATTCGATTTTAGAAAAACCTTAAGGAAAGTGTCTGCATAAAACAGTAAGAATTCGATTCCATGAACTAGCCTGTGCACACGTACATGAAGGAGCAGAGCGACGCCTTATTTGTTTAACAAAGCCCCAACCCAGCAGTAATGTAATCCATTGTGTTGGACCGGTGCGAAGCCTCGACTGTGAGAACACAGGCACGAATCTAAGAAAAGAACAACCCGATTAATCATTCTGCTGAGCTGCTGTACCAGCAGAGCAGAAGCAGAGGAAGGAACCACGGCGATGTCGACACACAAATCTAGTGATCTGTACACAGCAGAAGGGGGTTCTCAGTCTGGGGAGCTGAATATTCAGTAACCCAGATAAGCCGTTAATAAGGTGCTGTGCAAACACAAAGACAAGTACGTAGCACAGCTGTTTGTAGTGTTCTTATCTGTACCCAGACTAATAAACTGTGAAGTGAAAGTCGGGAAGTTTTGGTGGTGTTGGCAACATTGTTCTGGAGAGCTGCAGGCATGTGACGGGAAATTATGAGATGAGGAAATAAAAAGAAATAAGAATCCCATGTAATGATTTAAAAAAAAGAAGTAGAGTCTTACACTGCCTGTCAGAAGTTTTAATGCCTCTTGAGCTTTACTATAAAGGCAGATCGAGCCGTCCAATACTAGAGGTAGTAGATGTCAATAATTGAGGTTTTTTTATATCACAAAAAGAAAGTTCTGGATATTCTTGTTTTTATGTTGTAGAACCTCGTCTGACCGCGACTTCAGCTGGACTAGACATATATAGATATATATTGCAGATCTGATTGAAGACACCGTATTTTATAACAATCTGAATAAGACGATGCTCAGATTTGCCCGTAATATTCCTAATAACACGAACCCTCCTTCCAAGTTGTCAATTCATCCAGGATTTATAGCATTATTTAAAATATTATTTGAGGTTTTGTGTTGGCAACCAGCTGCTACCAGTTGTGACCCACCTTGATGCCACATTTTTGATTAAAGAACAAAGAAGTAAAAGGAAGATAATATAAGAAATAAAATCCATCCAGCTGGACATCATTCAAAACCAAAGCAAATAACTTTTCAAAATATCAACGTTTCTGTCAAACGTTTTAAAGCGACACTAAGTAACTTTCATAAAACATTCATAAAATATATTCATAACTTCTGTGATTATACGTTGACTTAAAGCTCGTTGAATGACACCTCTGTCATGGCCCGGGGGTGTCCATATTGCTTTAACCGGCACTAAGCAACTCTGAGGAGGGTGGCAGGAATCCTGCCACACAAAACAACTACAAGTGTGCTGACTGCTTTATGACATACGTCACTTTCCCAGTTTCTTATTTTCAACATCATCATATGACAATGTTTCTACACAATTACATTCATCACCTCCTCACTATTAATCCTTCACACAGCCACTGGAAACAGAAATTAACTTCAATCCAACTGCAGACGACCGGGAGATCAGGATTTTATGATGTAATGCGCTGGTGCTCATGGGAAATGCAGTCTTCCTTCAGGCTAAAACACTACCGCTTATGTCCACAGTGGCTGCCACAATCGACCGAAACTGAAACTTCTTCAGTGTTGCCATCAGCAGAGTAACAGAGCTACTCAAACATATTGCTACCATACGCGGTCAAATTCCATTAAATTCTCCAACAAACCTTTAAGGCTTTCATAGAAGAGATGGATTTGATTTTTTCCCATTTTACAATTATAAAGAAGCTTTTGCTGGTTGGTCAAATTCTCTCAAAAACCACTGAAGTAAAATGTAAACGGCTTCAAAGTACCGGTATGTATACTTGCAAGTGGTTGTATGAGGATGAGAAACAGGATTTCTACAAGAGCAAACCAACAGCCCATCCCTGAGGACAGTTCATCTTAGACAAGCAGCTTGTAAAGCAAAGCCAGCTTTTCAGTAACATGGGCAAAGTTAATCTGGGGGGAGAGAAAGATATGTGACAGAAATAAGTCTTTTTTTTCCACCTCGCCTCTCTGTTTCTGTTCTGATGTAACTGGGTGTAAAAGTCCCACAGGCTTGCTGTTATCTTTGTTATGATATCCACCAGCGAGGGATTTAAATAATTCTAGGTCCCAATGAAAATGGAATCCTCTCTTTCATTTTGGTCACCTTCTTCTTGACAGCGACTCGCTTCTTCGGGCGGCAGCAAACATTATTGTTCCCTCATCTGCCCCCCTCCCAGCCACAAACCAGCACAGTAAAACACAAGTGGCATGGTGGAGTAGCACGTAAGAGACGATGCAAGCGTATAAAAACGTTGTTTACAACAATTGATCGAAGGAGGAGCCGAGTGAGAGCGCGGCCATTATGAGTTATGGCGATGGCGAGCATTTATTGGGCACCTGATGTTTGTGCTGGAGCCGTGAGGAGTGATGGGAAGAAAACGCTGAAAACTGCAGACAGAGTGAGGAAAAGGATGGCTGCCATCGCAACAGCCGGCGCCATCAATCGCCAGAACGACGTCTACGGCAAACAGTTCTCCACCTTAGTGAAATTGGCTTTGGGGAGCAAATTATGATTTTAACGGCAGATTCCTACGGCACGACTTCCAATCCCACAGTACAACAGCATGAACGCAACACATTAAACAACAAATATAACAAGATATAAATTTCTTTCTTTTAAGATAAAATACAACAATTTTCCCCACTGCTGCTGAACTATAGAACATTCATTAAGAGTTTATGAAGCAATCTACCTTATCGGCTTTCAAACAACAAGACCTGGACCGCCCAGTAGGGCCCAGTTGACACGGTGACATTTTCTAGGGAAAATTTAAAAGCTTTGTTGCGTTTGTTGTGTTCATTTGCACAAGAATGGAGAGTGTTGTCCTCTGACAGCACAGAGGAAACACAGTTTGAAAACCTCCAGAGTAGGGTTGGAAAACTTCTCGGTCTACCGGTAGGAGTTGAGGTCTACAGAATAAATAGTAATAACAAAGGGTTAATGATAATGTATTCTTCGAGGGAATCCCTGGATCAAAATTAACATGGCGGAAATTAATGCACAATATAACAACGGCGAAATGTAGAAACAATAGAATGAGTAAATATCAACTTTTTTGTTCTCCCAGTAATCTTTGCTTATGCCCGCATGTTTTATCCCAGTCAGGGTTTTATTAGAACTTGCAGATTTTAATCCAGAATCATCTTAAACTATCTCCTCCACCCTCATTATCCGTCCACATTAACAATTTATTTTCACCATCTCAAATTACTTGTGATGGATTTTTGGCATAGTTTTTTTTTTTCCCTCATAAGCATCTAGTGGAATTGTAAGGGAATCAAACCACTAATCGGTAAACGGATATTGGAATTTGAATGTTGTCTTGTAGATGACTGGGGCAGGAAAAAATAACAGAAATGGGTAAAAAAAAATGTAACAATGTCATGTAAACAGGGTCCAAGACATTGTTTTTGAATCGGCTGCCCAGGTGTTCCAAAGGTTTACACAATTGTTAGGTGGAACGAACTGGAGGGTTATTGCTATAGTTATGATGCTATAGCAGGGGTACTCAGATATGAGGGGACACTTTTTTTTTCCAGTTTATAGGGACCGTGTATGATAACGTATCTTAACAATATAACTTATGTATAACATTTATACATATTTTATAACATAACATTTCCTTTCTATTAAAAATGAAAATAAATAGCTAAAAAAATAGCCTTCAGGCAGCCCATTTTTTGTGCTTTGTTTAACAAACTATGCATCTCAAGAACTATTTAGCATTTCTCACATGTCCCTGTAATTAAGCTCTTCATTACCTTTTCTCACACACTTAAAAGGCTGTTTTAAAAGAAAAAATGACACTGTATAAGAGATTAGTGTTTTACTGTTATTTTATCAGCTTGTCTGGTCTGTTTAACAGGACAGGACCTCATCAGCAACAGCTGAGAAGAAACCGCCCAAAACATCCAACAACTAAAAATAAAACACAATTTCAAAATAAGAGCGCGCAATTTAATTTTTATTTTTTATTTTAATATTTAAGAAAAAAACCTTTTCAAAACAGCTCGTGGGCCATAAATAGATACCCAAAGGGCCACAAAAGGCCTGCGTGCCGCTATTTGAGTATTGGGGTGCTATAGGCTTAGACCACTTCTCTCTCTGCTACTTTCTTCCTTTGTCCAATCTGCTTTAGTTACCGTTATTTCAACCTTGTTAACCTTTTGTTTTCTCCTAGTGTTCTTCTCTCTATAGTAGACACACCTGGTCTGGCGTTCTGTGAGGTGAGACAGCTTCTTGGAGGAGAACATGAGCTGAGAAGCTGCCAGTGACGCTCTACAACTGCTGCTATAAACTCTGTTTTTTCAGTATCCTCTGCATCTATTTTAGTTATCTGTCATGACAGACGGCTGCTTGTACTGAGCCAGGTTCTTTTGGAGTTTTCTTCTTGTTAAAGGGGAGTTTTTCCTCTCCACTGTCGCTACATGCATGCTCAGTATGAGGGATTGCTGTAAAGTCAACGACAACACAAGCCATTGTTTCAGTCTGCTGATTCCAGAGAGTGAATGCTGCAAGTCAATGACTTGATGCTGGGGTTCCTTAGATTGTAAACTTTTTTTAAATGATTTATAATCATGTATCTGTGATTTTAAGTGATTATCTTGTAAAGTGCCATGAGACGACATCTGTTGTATAAATAAACCGACTCAGCCGGCTCAGCAAACCGGACCTCACATAGAAACACAGATGCTATTAAACTGGACACAATGGCTGGAAAACCTGTTACAACTGAAGACTGTCGTTTTCTGCTAATACATTACATTTCAATAATATCAACATCTTTATTCTGACTTTATGTGGGTTAAACAGGTTGGGTACTTCTGAATAACTGTAGACCATCCCAAAGTCAGAGGAATTACCAATGACTTTACAGAGATTCCTTTAAAACCCAAACTATCCCTTTAAGGTTAACGGTATAAAATGCTGATTATAGTGAGACAAGCTTCAGGAAAAGATAGCACTTTGATTGAAACTTTGGCTCGATGGAAAAAAAATGTATAAAGATGTGTGAATGATAGATTGCTCAGATGCTTTATAAACAGAAACAGTGAAAATGTGACCCAGCCAGTCACTGTGATGTGCAGTCGTTGGTAGGGAGTCATCATGAAAGCATACTGTAACATGCCAATTCATCATAGGACAAAAAAACACTTGACTGTTACATATTTGTTTTCAAATGAATTCAAAATGGTTTGCTGTTACATAATACAATAATGAAGATATGCATTGCATGACGAAATACATGAAGAACTCCATGGGGAAGCAGCACTGAGCCTTCAACTCTAGGGGGCACTGTGACGTGAAGTGAATGAAGCTAGCTATTGGCACAGACTAGGGTTGACCATTATCGTACTGTTTATTGTTATCGTAATACATTTCCCATCAGGATAGGAATTGTATTTATCCTCCCAATCATTTATGAAGATCAATCATTACTAACAGCTGAATATGATGATGTCTACATACATAATCATGTATTATGTTTGAACATAATACATGATAAAAATCGTACATGATAATTTGTTTGTTATCATGTTTTTGTCGTTATCACGATAGTAGCACAAAAACCTATTGCCCAGCTCTAGCACATACACATTTTTGTGTCTTCACAAACTGCCAACATATGCTGTAAATGCCCATATTCCGGTCTGTCTAATAGATTCAATGATTATGTTAAACATATGCGGCAATGAATGCACTGTGTGCAGCGAGGCAGAATGTACCGTGAAGCACTAATAAGGGGCAATCCAGTGCCCCATACCAACAAATGACAAAAGACGTTATTTTTCTAAGCACCTGTATATGAAATCTATGCAACGATATTAAGGCCTTCAAGCGTGTTCATGCCCATGTTCCAGATTCTCCCTGGTCAGGAAACTCTTCACTTCCTGAATATGGGATACTTTCTGTTCCTTGGCCAGTCACTCAAAGCATTGTCTAGAACAATTCTTTTTGCCTTGCAGAGTATATACAGGTCTTTATGCATCCAGCCCAATCCGCAAATCTGGTATTTATATGGAATATGGATTTCAACAAATCAACCAATTGTCTTATGTGATTGCGATATTTCTTCCAACGACAATGCAATTCCAATGTGGAACTCTAATCTATAGCTACCAGTGATTACTTTAGCAATTGGATTAATTTATTCTCCACTAAAATATCTGGAATAAGCCTCCAGTTTCATTTTGGTGGGTGGGGTATGGTAAATGGGTTACAGTAAATAACAACAAGAATAAGAACCTATGTTACTGTTGTATGATAAAAAAAAGCAAGTTTACTCCTATAATAAGATATTAGCCCTACAGTAAAAGCCCTAGTGAGTACAAAACTATTACACTGTTTGTGTGATGTGGAAAATAGGCACTTGTAGTGGATCTATAATGGGTGAAATATGCAAACCTATGATTTGAGGATTAGTTGTAATCCCACTAGATCCACTTGAGCTTTGAGAGTATTTTAGCTCATCTTTCTGTACAGCTTCGACTGTGGGAACAAGTAATTTCAGCTCCTTTTACATTGGAGCTAATTGGATCAAATACACAGATTCATTGAATTAATGTTAAAATGAATGGATTGTAATGGATCTGAGTCAGTCTATAGATTAATTGCATTATATTGTGTGGTAATGGACATTGAGTTAAATCTGGTTTGCTCTGAGATAATTCATACAGACATTGATACGCAAAGACGGCTGTTTTTAAAACATTTGTGTATTGTGAATGGAAGTATTAGATTAAATTTAGGATTGTTGACTTTTAAACAAAGACATACTTGGGTCTATGTTTACTACGCGTTTGCTGGGTAGAATGGACATGCACCATTATTGAGACCTGCTGTCAATATTCCTGGCTTATTAATAAAAAAACATTTGACGCTATGAAGAAAGAAACCGCAGCACTGACATTGCTTCTCTGCCTTTAATAAGACATCACATCCCCAACCTACGTTTCACATGTTTGAAACATTCAGGCAATCCCCATAATAAGACACACTGCTGTACAGCTAAACAGTTCTAATCTGTCCTGGTGTCCTTTTGAATGGAGCTTGGATGTTTCCCATCATGCATGTCAGGGTTCTCTCCATGTAAATCCAGAAGTGAAAACATTATCCTAACAGGCTGATCTAAATTGGCCTTGTGCGTGAGTTTGCACGTGTGCATGGGTGAACGGATCAGACATCAACTCTTTTTCCTACAGCTTTGAATTTCCTTATCTGATTTTTACTTTCTGGGATCATGTTAACTTTGTTACTTATCACAATCAATGTGTGGATTCTGGAGAAAAAAAAACTTGCTTAAAAAAATAGAGTTGTTGGTAAGTCTGGTTGAATAAAGAGAACCATGACAAGGATAACTTTTTAAATTCCAGGTTTTTAGGCATCACATTCACTGTTTTGTGGCAAACAGGATATTTACCAGAAATCTTTGGCAGCATGGCTCAACTAGTGATGAAATCATACAGGATATTTATCTGATGTGTAACAGGATGGATGCTATAGCGTTATTCACTTTTTCTTTCAGAAATCATCAAAAACTGCAGAAACAACTCTCGTGTGCTGTTTGCTACAGTGAGCAGATTAACAAACCTTACAGTCTCGATCCCCTTGAAACTGATTTCTACATCCAAATGTCAGGAGTTTGCAGTATTCTTCAATGACAAAGTTCAAGGTATTAAAAATGCAATTGTTTCCACGACAGACATAGCTCCTTTACCCCCAGTTAGACATATGGAGCTGACACACTTCACACCTGTCTCAGATAAAACAGTTGAAGAGATCATCTGCAGCCAGAGTCCATCTACTTGCTGCCTGGATGAGTTATCCACTAATTTCCTAAAGTCTGTGCTGACCAGTTTGCTGCCACAACTCGCTCAATTAGTCAATATCTCACTTCAGACTGGAATATTCCCAAAGGCCTTGAAAACTGCTGTCATTAAGCCTCTTCTAAAGAAGAGCAGTCTGGATGCCACAGTACTGAACAACTACCGGCCAATATCAAACCTCCCATTCTTAGGAAAAGTGCTGGGAAAAGTTGTATACCAACAGCTGAGTGACTTTCTCCTGTCTAACAATGCGTTTGATGCTTTCCAGTCAGGCTTTAGGCCCCACCACAGCACTGAGACAGCTCTGATCAAGGTGACAAACGACATCCGCCTAAACTCAGATGCAGGCAAAGTCTCTGTCCTAGTTCTGCTGGACCTGACCGCCACCTTTGATACAGTTGAGAATGTGATTTTATTACAGAGGTTAAAAGACTGGGTGGGAATCACGGGTATGGCTCTCAACTGGTTCAAGTCCTACCTTGAGGACAGGTGTTACTTTGTTCAAATTGGGAACTGCGTCTTCGACCGAATGGTTGTGACCTGTGGGGTTCCCCAGGGGTCGATCCTGGGACCCCTTTTATTCAAACTGTACATGCTTCCATTGGGCCAGCTAATACGCAGCCATGATGTGTCCTACCACAACTATGCTGATGACACTCAGATCTACGTGTTGCTGACAGCAGGAGAACATGGGCCTGTTGATTTATTGTGTCACTTTATTAAACAGATCAGTCTGTGGATGCAGAACAACTTTCTCCAGTTAAACTCAGACAAAACTGAAATCATTGTCTGTGGCCCACAGAAACAAAGAGAAAGTGTCATCAGTTACCTTCTGACGCTCTCTCTGGAACCTAAACATCAGGTCAAAAATCTTCGGGTAAACCTGAACTTCAACAGCCACATTAAATCAGTAACATCAGCAGCCTTTTACCATCTTACAAACATTGCCGGAATCAGAGGAATAGTCTTTAAACCAGACCTAGAAAGACTTATCCATGCTTTTATCTCTAACAGGTTAGACTACTGTAACGGCCTGCTCACTGGGCTTTCTAAACGGGCCTTAAGACAGCTTCAGAACATCCAGAATGCTGCTGCTTGAGTTCTGACCAAAACCAGGAAATATGACCACATTAGTCCAGTGCTCAAGTCTCTGCACTGGCTTCCTGTCACTCAAAGAATAGACTTTAAAACAGCCTTGCTTGTGTACAAATCTTTTCGTGGTTTAGTCCCAAAGTATATATCTGACATGTTAGAGCCATATGACCCAGCCCGGACTCTGAGAACCTCAAGTAGTGGCCTCCTGCTGATGCCCAGAGTCAGGACCAAACAAGGGGAGGCTTCATTCCAGTTTTATGCTACTAAAATCTGGAACAGTCTTCCTGAAGAGGTGAGACAGGTTTCAACTCTGCCGTTGTTTAAATCCAGGCTGAAAACAGCCTTATTTAACTGTGCATATAGCAACTGAGAATATTATCAATATTATTATTATTTTATTTTATTTCTTTTAAATTCAAAGTTGATTTTACGGTTTCATTTTCTGCTTTTCTTTCCTATGTAAAGCACGTTGAATTGTCTTGTACACGAAAATGTGCTACACAAATAAACTTGCCTTGCCTTGCCTTAGCTAAGGCGGTGTATCTTCCTATGTATTTGAAATGTAAGGTGGATATGCAGTAGTTTGATGAATGTGTATAGTTACCAGGATAAGGTGAACATGCATTGATTAGTCCAGATGACATTTTTCATCCAAGCTACAATAAAGTTAGAACATTAGAGCATGGAAAGCACTAACTTACAAGCATGAGGGAGTCTGTATTTCCCAAAGGAATTACAACGACGTTCATTACCTGCCAGCTGGACGGTTCATCTCTTCCATTTTCAGGTAAGATTACAGGCAGGTGAATGATTTATGTTTGGAGTTCCAGATTTTTTTTTGTTTTTTTGCTTTGGTGCTTTCTGCTTAAGTCTAAAGGTCAACACACAAATAGCAGTTTGGTTAAGTTTTGTTCGGTTCCATAATGAAAGTTCATAGTCAAAATGTTTTTACCCGTTTGAAAATGCAGGTGGGGGGAAAAGGAAAAATGTGGCGACGGGTTGCATTTTGTGAGAAACACAAGTCAGGGTGAGGCACTGGAGTGCTTTGCTCTGCTCGAACAGCCTCCAATTACACCGGGGGTGTGAAACCGTCCATAACACCCCGATTAGCCTGTCTGTCATCCTGCGACAGCAGCGGACGGCAGAGTTGCCGCTGCGCTCGCCACTTTGCAGAAACACATTTTCTGTCAGACAAAGTGCACACTGGGGGCCGTAAATCCCTGGCCCCAATCAAAGCCTGCTTCTAACAATACGGCAAAAGCCCCCGTCTGACCATTAGCGCTGTGCCGTCCAAGCTCCCGCGACAAATCCGTTCCCGACACCTACGCCCATCTCCTCAGCGAGCTCTCCTTCATTAGCTGCTCAAAACGGCATGTTTCAGAGAGCTGCAAGCTGCGAACACCACCAGCTGTTTATGGTAGCAGACACCCGGGTGCAGAGGGAGAACGAATGACTCGTGCATCCTTTATAGCTCTTAGGAGAGCTTCAGTGAGAGTTCACAGGGATCCCGAGAGCCAAGTTAGAAGAAAACAACAAAAATAGATTGGGGGAAAAGAAGAGTTTAGATGTCTTCAAGGAAAATATTTTGGAAAAAGAAAAGAAGTCACGGTCTGGGTGAGTACTAAATCGCCATTTGTGCCAGTGGGCACAAAATCTACAAATCTGTGGGCGTACGCAGCTGCAGCTCTGTCCCGATACAGCATCAGCAGCGAGATATGAACGACGTTCGGCGGGGGGAGCTGAGCTGCAATCAATGTCTTTGCCATGTGTGTGCGCCTGAGCGACAGCCTCGCAATGTTTGACCGATGTCGTTTTCAAGAGCTAATTTCTGACCAGATCTCCAGGTTCCTGAGCAGCTGCGTGGTGTGGACGGGCTGCAAGCGTCTAGCATGACAATCAAAGGCCAAACTCAGGCCCAACAGCAACGAAGCAGGGACAGGAAGTGAATGCTTCAAAGTCGCCTAGAAAATACGCCTAGACAATGACCGCACGCAACCCCCACCATGTTTCTTTCAGCATTTGACAGCACGTCTCCGCTCTCCCAGAGCTCATCAGAGAGCCACTTGTGTCTGGACGCAGATACCGTCAAGCAGCAAATGGAAATTGAATTCCTTTAAATCGTGCCGACCAAACGCCAGCAGACAGAAGCGGCTGATGCTGGGAAGAAAAGGGAGGAATAAAACTAAAAAGACACCAAGTCTTTGAGATTCTGTCCTGATGGGAGACGCGCAGCTCCCTGAAGGCCTGTAGGGTTCACAGTAGGAGCGGCGGCCTATTTTGCTACAGGGGTCACGAGCTGGCGCTTTTACAGGCCACATTCCTATTTCTGCTGTGACATATGTACCAAAGTGTCACCTAAGAGCACATGGCTGAAGAGTTTACTCAGGTTTAACCTCTTAATAAGCGAACACGCAGACCCAAATAAACTCAGCTGCTGTTCTTGAATGCTTTGGAGAAAATGCAGTCGCTTTGTAAGCCGTGCCTGGATTCTTCTTGTTTATATTTATGTTGTCACATGTGGAGCGTTGAAGGTATGGACTGAAAAATCCGTTTAAAAAAAGCTTTAGAATAAAGGTGTGTTGATGTGTATTTTAAAAGGGATAAAAATAGAACAGAAATGTGACTTTTCTGGACATGTTTTTAATTACAGCACAAATTATACATGGGGAAGAGAGTCTTTCCTGAAAGGAATATTCTTTCAATAGAGTTTGGCACCTCTTCACTGTTTAACAGTTGCACAACACTGACGCACTCGTCTGTGTAATGAACTCAGTGGAGTAAGACAGTGTGACTGGCAGTGATATCAGTTTATGAAAATATTTAAACCGCTGTGTCTGGGAGCCGCTCTTTATGCATCTCATCGAGCTCCAGAGGCCGGATAATATCCTCCAGTTTTCACAAGAGATGCGCAGAAAACTGATAGGAGTTTCATTCCCAAGGAGTCTTAACCGCCGATGTGCTACAAACTAAATGACAAACAGTTTTCATTCAGTGATGAGGCCGAAAGACGCACTTATCCAGAACAGCTACAGACTGGGCTGAACATAAAACCAGCCTTGGTATGCATGATGCTAATGCTGCGTTCACACCGAACGCGATTGGAGCGTCCAAAACGCGGCTAACGCTTGAACTTGGACGCATGTACATTATGTGCACGTTCTAGGGTCAGACGCTTCAAACGCATCAAGCTTCCCCACTTCCGTTTTCTTTCCGGGCGGACTTCCTGTCTTAATGGTCTTTTTGTGCAATGGTGGACGAAACTGAGAGAGCAGCTTGGCTTTATTTAATAAAAAAAAGCAAGAGAACGTCGTTGTCTGCTACCTCGGTGCCATATCTGTAACTACCGGAAAAATCCAAAGTGTTCGGCGTTCTGTGATTTTCTCTACCTCCTCCGGGAGCTGCGCTTACAGGGCCGCTGATTCCAGAGTTAGTTTCGTCCCACTCGAATTAGCCTAAACAGCGACAATAAATCTATCCACCATTATCACTTCAGAATCGGCATTGGAAAGTTTGTCACTACATCACATAGAAGTCGCTCTCTGATTGCTCGATGCTAGAATAGAATAGAATACCTCACTTCCAGATGTTGAGATGTGCATAAAAAATAAAAAAACTTTAGTGAGCTGAATTCAGCTTAGCTTAAATTTAAAAAAATTAAATAATGTGCATTTGAAGAATTTTATTTGTGCAGAGGGAAAGGGCTCAGTTTGGCTTGTCTTTGACAATGTATTGTTATTTATGCTGCAAAAGTATGAAGCTTTTATGTGAAATGTGTCTTAAAAAATCTCAAATAAGTGCATCTCTCCCTTTCACACAACTGCCCTTACGAGTAAGGCCAAAAAAAAGTTTCCACAAAGTGACTGCAAAATGTAGAGTTGAAAAAACCCAAATTAAATGGATTAAAATCGATTATTAAAATAGTTTGACAAATAATTTAGTCATCAATTAGTTGCTTTACAATCACATTTTACTGTAAGCGGTCTATTTTTAACACAATCTGTTATATCTATATGTGGCAGTAATGAGCTACCTAACGCTGTGATCTACTGGTGAAGCAGAAGAAGAAGAAATCAGCCAATCGTTAGCCTTGTTTTGGCATTTTGGTAGCTGGTGCGAATGCCCAGGCAGACGAACACATTTGCCCTGAGCAAGATGGCGGAGCATGAAAATGTAGAAATTCTTCTCCAAGTGCACACCTGAGACGAAAACATGTCGGAGTTGAAGCAGGAGAGGAAGAGCTAGCGCTGTAAAATAACCAACATAATGTATTCTGTTAATATTAATTTTAGAGTTGCAGGTGTTAGCGCAGCTTCGTTACTTGTGTACTTATTTCGTCATTTTGTGTTTCTTCTCCATAAAAAAACACCAAGCAACAATAAACAAATACCTGTGGAACAAGATGCTCACTTTTAAACTCTGTTCTAAACATGCTGGTAGAGACAGAAGTTCATATTATTTGTAAAAATAATGTCCAAGTAGGTCACCCTCCTGCAGCACTTTCAGAATAAACATAAAATGTGAATATAAATGTACAGCATATTAAGGGCTCAGATTTTTGTTGATATTCTGTACACTCGACAGGTTGTATAAAATTTGGCCTAGTTTTTGTACTTCATACCTAAAAATGAGCAAATATTTTACACTGTTGACCTCATTTGTTCCTTTAAACACAGTTAAATAAATTGCAGTGAACGGCACAATTCTCTTTTCTTTTCCCTTTTCTTGATGAAAGTTTGTGTTTAATAGCTTAGATGGGGAAAGTGAAGGCCAAATAAAATTCATTAGAAAAAGCGATTAATCGTAAAAAAATAATCGACAGATTAATTGATTGTTAGTCGTTAGTTAGTTGCTGCCCTGGCAATATATAGATTTTCTTAATCACGATTACTCCTGACACTTCAGATTGCAGTAATGATTTCATTCAATGAGGAGACCTAAAACCGCCTGAAGCATGTGAAAGGTAACCGTGGTCTAAGCAGGAAGAGTCGAGCCATGAATTCAAATCTGAGGCACTGGAATAAGGAATCTTAATTTCCTTCCCTCCGTTCAGAGCAGTCCAGCGAGCAGCCCGTCGTAGAATACCTCCAGAATATTGAGCTTGCAAGTTAGTGATGCCACATGCATCCCAGCAAACGCTGGGATGATGAATAGTCTGAGAGGAAATCAGGGGACATTTGCTCTGCAGGAGGTTCAGTGTGGGGAATTATCCAACCTGTGCAGCAACTGAGTCTCACACTGCTACAAATGCTTCTAGGCCAAAAAACAAAACAAAAAAAACAGGAGCTATAATCTTCAGACTACAGACTTCAGAAAGCATGATCAATTTAAAATAATGTAACCATGTGTTAGGCATTATAAAATGATTGGAAAACATCATTAAGGTGTGGAAATTAAAGGGAGCAATCAATCCAACAAGTCAACATTGTGAGGAGAGATGTTAATCACAAAGCTGCAGAAAAGTATTTTACCCCTTTAGAAATCCCTGATTCTGACTTTGCCTCTTTTTTGTCACACTTCACCCTTTCCTGTTTAAGATCTTCAATTAGATTTTGATATCAGACAGAAAATAACCTGCGGGCCTGCAAAAAGTGGTTTTAGTTAACGGAGGAACGCTGTCCAAACCAACCTGGCTCTGTGCAGAAATATGATTGTGTGTGTTGGTTTTAGCTTCGCCAAGTCTCGTCATATAACTCCTCTGACAACATGAAGTAGGCCATAAGAGCTTAACACATAATAATGCGACAAAATGAATTCATCTTTCAAGAGTTACAAAGCTTTTTTCTACGACATCTGGACACCAACAAGTCCCAGTGAGAGTCATCCATAAGGAGGAGAAATCATGGAGCACCGGGGAACCTTCCTAGGTCTGGTCAGCATGCCGTCCGGCCGATCAAGGATTCATTCAAGAGGTCACAAAAGAACCAAGGACATCATTTCAAGCTCTATATTGCCTCACTTCCTTCAGGTAAGGTCAAAGGATAAGAGTCCATCCTACTAAATCCGGGCAAACATTAACTGTATTTCAGATACCCCTTTTCCACCAAGGGCTGGTTCCGCACTGGTGCTGTGGACCCAGAAAGAGTTGGGGACCGCTAAGCACCAGTTTGGAACCAGTTTGGTCAGTGGAAATGGAACGAACCAGTGCTAACTCTGGTTCTGGCACAGAACCAGCACTGGAACCAGTTTGGTGGAAAAGGGGCCAGAGTGATGGTTTGGTAAATTGCTGCTTCAGGACATTAATAACTTGTTATAAATTATGGGACCATGAATTATGCACAAATTCCTGAAGGAAAATGTTCAAAAATTAATTTGTGACCTTGCTTTCCACTACAGCTCTCTGATGGATGGGAGACACCACCTCTAAATTAATCAAAAAGAGGCCTAGTCAAAGTCTGGCCTTAAAGCAACACTAAGTAACTTTTCGAAACCTTCACACAATATTTTCACAACGTTTGTGATTTAATGTCGACTTACAGCTTGTGAATGACTCCTCTGTCATGGCCCGTGGGTGTCCATATCACTTTCACCAGCACTAAGAAACTTTAAGGAGGGTGGCAGGAACCCCGACACACAAACGTGTTTTACCGCATACGTCACTATATATATATATATATATATAGCTTAATTGTAACCCAGTAATGTATATTGCTGCTCCGCCGTGGTGTGGAGATGATTTGTGACAACTTGATTGGGGTTCGGATGCCGGCTGTCTCTTTTAATGGTCTCAAACCCCAAATGGAACAATAGTCGCACTGTAAACTATTGAGGATAATGCGCATCGCTACAATTGGGTTGGATCTTACAAGGGTGCATTACCTAAATGGAATGCACCCCAACCGTCCCTAATCACACCTGTGCTTCTCCTGCTGCAACATGTCTGACTGCTCACGGCTTAGTTTCCTCTGTCCCAGACACCCACCCCAACACACACACACCCACAGATACCTCAGATGCACCCATCAAACTGACTGCTCAGGTCTGCCGCTACTCAGAACCCCCACCCCCAGCGGAGGCGCTGCACAGATAATCCTGCAGCGTCCCAGATCTTTACTCGGACTGAATTCCCTGTGGGAGCTGGAAATTAGATTTTAGAGGGCGGCACCGGCCATTTCTTTTTCTTTCTGTTTTTTTTTTATTAATCAGAGGATTATTTGGTAAAGGGGGCAGGGGAGGATTTGCAGTGTCCCCCACAAATTCAGATTATTACCTAAAAGGAATACTGTAATTTTCTCCTCCTACAGTCCAAACCCTGTCTAGTTTCAAATCTAAGCTTAAAACCTTCCTGTTTGATAAAGTTTATAGTTAGGAAGAGGTAGAGAAGACAGAATAATCCGGTTGGGGGAGGAACTCAGTCTTGACAGACGGTTCCCCTTTGCTCTACCTTCCTCATGTCTCACTCTATAGGTTTATTTAAGTTATTTCTATAGTTATGCTGCTATAGGCTTAGACTGCTGGAGGAAAATCTGACCACTTCTCTCTCTGCTACTTTCTTCCTTTGTCCAATCTACTTAGTTACCGTTATTTCAACCTTGTTAACCTTTTGTTTTCTCTTAGTGTTCTTCTCTCTATAGCAACCACACCTGGTCTGGCGTTCTGTTGAGACAGCTTCTTGGATGAGAACATGGGCTGATATGCTGTCAGCTACACTCTACAACTGCTGATATAAACACTTTTTTTTCTTCAGTTTCCTCAGAATCTATTTTAATTTTCCGTCTCTTCAAACCTCCAGTCGGTCGTGGCAGATGGTTGCTTGTACTGAGCCAGGTTTCTTCCTGTTAAAGGGGAGTTTTTCCTCTCCACTGTCGCCACATGCAAGCTCAGAATGAGGGATAGCTGTAAAGTCAATGACAACACAAGCCATTGTTTCGGTCTGCTGATTCCAGAGGAGTGAATGCTGCTGGGGTTCCTTAGATCTGAAACTTTTCTAACAGATTTGTTTGTGATGCATCTTTGATTTTAATCGTGGGATCTGCTAACTTTTGCAGCAGCAATATGAACTGGAAGGGATGTACGGAATAAGGGATTCTGTGTACCAACAACACAGTCAGAGGTACTAATAAGTCCTTTATGCCGCCTTTATCTTTGTTTTATATGCGTGATAGGCACCTCAGGGGGGTGGATTCCTTTTTTATGTCTGAATGGAAACTCTGAAAATACCCAGTTTGATTACAAATAAAACTACGACAACCTCTTTGTGTTTGTGCAGCTACGGACCATCACCACAACAGCTTCATTATAAATGCTTAAACTCTGAAGGAGCAAGCTGATATGCCTCTGTTCTAATACCCACTTCAAGAGTCCACGATCGGACATTCGAATAGTTCTGCTTCTGAGTTCAAACAGAAGTGGGATGATATTATTAACCGATTTTCATCTAGGCGAGTAAATCATTCCCTCACAGTGTCAGGTTGCGGAAAATACATGTGATGTAAACGATACTGGGAAATATTGCTTATCGGAGATTAGAGCAATAACAAAATCAAATATCGACATCGGCCCAAACTTCAATGCACCTCTAAAGCTAATACCAGCTGATCAGCTCAACTCTTTAGCCTCATCTGATGTCATGACCCAAATACATTTAAACAGAATCTGCTGTGAGGTTGTTGTTGTTGTTTTTTTCAGCGCTTCTTGAAATTGTGTTTAGTCAAATCCATATTTCATTAACCAGCCGTGCTGTGTTTGCCCTGCACCTTTGTTGGTGGTCTAACTGCCTTTGAAATGGGTGTCCATTCAGTTCTTTCTAGACCAGAGATGTAAACCCTCCACACTGTAGCATCAGGCTGGCTGCTCACATCTCCAGATGTTGTCTGCAGTCCCAGAGAAACAAGCTTTCCCCGTCAGAGACACACAAAGTTCAGCAGCAGTGAACAGTCTAGAGACCTGACCCACATGCAGCCTCCCTCCCACTCACCCAGCTTTCCTCGGGACTCCTCCAGCTTCTGGATCTGGTTCTCCAGGAAGAACATGGCCACTGCGAAGGCGAGCAGCGCCAGCAGCTGAAGCTTGGGCGGCATCATGAGTCTGAGCAGCCCCATCAAATCATCCGGAGAAGGGACTGATCACTCCATCCTCGGAGGGGAGGGGAGGGGAGTGGGGGGGTGCACAATCAAAAACAACCCGGGGTGATGAAGGGGTGGGGGGCGCGCTCAGTGGTTCAGGGGGGCGAGCATGGCCCTTCTGTCATCAGCCTCCCAGCAGCGTGCGTGGATATCTTGCAGCGTCCAGATCCTCCAGTCACCTCACACTGCAGCTCCACGTGCTTACTCAGCAGAATGCGAGCTTCTCCGTCTTTAATGGGAACCAGACTGGCACCAGTCGGTGTTGCCAGTGTCCACCAGTCCCGTCGAGTGAGTCCGCCGCCGCACTACGGACACACAGAGCCTGTTCACCTCCCCCCTGACCATTGGACGACCCGTCAGTCCGCCAGACAGCAGCGGCTCTCTATTCGTCCGCAGTTGCTGCCTGTTCTGTCCGGATTGGACCGTTTCACCTGTTTTTACCTCGACCAGACGGCAGGTGGCGCCCTCTTTTCCGGGTTCCTTTCAAATGCAGGAAAGACAAAGAAGAGATTCCTTAGCTGCCCGTAGTTAATGCCAAAACGCAAACAACTAAAAAGAATAAAATGCGTTTTATTCCACTATTTGAAAAGTGCAAACAAAATTTAAATAGATACAAATAGTGAATTTCTCGACATAAGGAATAAACATAACTAGATAAACCCATTTTTCACTCCTAATATCAGTCAAGCGAACTTAGCGGTCACCTCAGTGAAGGTTAAAGGACCCCCGACGGAGCGTCGCTAACAAAGCGGCTCGCAAGATGTCGGTAGAGGTGTACCTGATGTGGCTGCTGTCTCTGCTGCAGACGGTGAGTTCATGGATGTGGAGAGTGCCGGTGTTTGCGGTGGAGAAGGGAGGTCGGAACCACCGGTAGCTTCCCGGGCGGCCGGCTGCGTCTTCAGCCCGACGTTCACTTCCGAAAACCGCCTCCTGTTGTTCCAGGAGCCGCCAAATGACGTGGCTCTCCCTCCGAGCTTCCGCCAGCCGAGAGGGAGAACGAAACTAGTTCAATTGTTACGATGAATCTGGGTAATGTTGTCAGAAACTAACCAAAAAGTCCGTGTACAGAAAAGCAACGTCTAAAAATGTACTTCCGGTGTCTCAAACTCCCCAAATCTTTCAAAATAAAAAACTGGTCAGGCTAAAATGTTGGTAATTAAGTTAATATATGTTGGATTTAAACTTGAGAGGAGGGTCTTAATTTAAGGTGTGAGTCAGGAACATGGAGTGTTAACATTTAAAGCGAAAAAGATCAGTTTTGATGCACTTAGATAGCTCACCTGTCTGTATAAAGATAATATACACTATATATTATATTACAATACAAGAATAAGATGTTGTAAATGTGCAGCTTGTATATGGAACCTTTTAATCTTTTTATTTCATCTTTTAATTCTGATTGTATACTTTTAATCTGTTGAATTGTTTTAATCCCAGTTTATTCAGCCCTTGCAAAATCTGCCAGGGGCCCAGACACTGGAAATCAAGCTTCGGCTGTATTTAAAGTTACATTTGGCTTCTGCAAAATAGTCATTAACGCAAAATATCTGTATAAGGCAAATAAAAAAGGGATCCGATTACTTAATCTTAATTTGTATTAATTCACTTTTCGGTGCAAGCTTTAATCCAGCCAAATGTTTGCATAGAGATCTGTTGAATGTCAAGCGAAATGTTCTCTTTAAATTAAAGTTCATGTAAAAACAAGAGTTCAGGCTGTTAAGTTATATCATATACAGTTGAAACTAGTTATTCACTCATTTAAAACGGATAAAAAAAGAGGCTTTGAATACTCTACTGTGTCCTGGGTTTGATTCCCAGTTTCATGCCATTTCTAGGCACGTTGAGTTCTCGCAGTATTCTCATCTGGACTGAGTTTGTGGGTGTGTAATATATGAGTTTTTTTATTTATACGTATGCAATATTTAAGCCAGTAGTACAGTCTGACAGCAGGAAGTGCTCACGCTAGACAGGGGGACGCTCACAAAAACGCTAAAAGTCACAGAGTAGGAAGAACAACATCCAAAAGACTTATTTCTCGCCGTCCGAAACTAAATTAATAAAAACTTTAACTTCAGAGTTTTACCTAGATCTGCTTTGTATGTGGTAGAATTGTCTTTTAAATTGTGTGATTTCCCCAAAAGCTGCTCACAATAGTTTGCTCTGGTCCATTGGACATGGACCAGAGTTTGGTGATGGCTACTCCAAACATATCCTTTTTCTTTAAAAAAAAGACAGCTTGTAATCATTTTGTTGTAGTTTGGTTATTCTGTAGATGTTTACATCTGGTTAATGCTTTGTACTTAATTGCATTGATTAGTTTGACACATACAACTCCTCTGAGAGACTCTAACCCCACGATTGAATCAAAATGATGAGAGAGAGGTCTTAAATCTCTGTTTGAATTTCTGCCACACAGCAGCGCCACGTTTATAGAACTAACAATGAATGTGAATCTACCTTAAAGTTTCAGAGCAATGGGAGCCAACCGTATATTCACCACATCACAACCAAACCCGCTTGCTTCAGACATTTTCCAGATTTTCCATGTCTGGCTTCTTCTCGTTCAGAATCTCGAGGCATATCTCGCGTCACGTTTCCTTGTTTAACCCACTCTGTTGTATCCAGATGTCTGCGTACGGGGCTGAGCTGTCGTCCGAGGCGTGCAGGGAGCTGGGCTTCTCCAGCAACCTGCTGTGCAGCTCCTGTGACCTGCTGGGAGAGTTCGGCCTCACCAAGCTGCAGCCCGTCTGCCAGCAGTGCTGCCAGCAGGAGGCGCAGATTGAAACGCGCAAGGTGAGCTTGTAAAAATGCAACAGTAGTAAACAGAAGGAATTCTTGTAAATGTGAAAATAGCCGTGTGGGTTTAAAGGGCGACCTGTGCGGATCTGTCGGGTTTATTGACAGACGATCGCATTCCTGTTACCACCACCACCACCACCTCCCACTGTCAGAGGGGTTGTTGATGCTGCGGGTCACATCTGTGACAGCTGCCTTTGTCACTCCGGGACTCCAGAACAACAAAACCGGCCATTACCGACCTCCAGTTCACACTCCAGAGAGGGGTTGAATCGGCAGGCGTGGCCCGCAGTGACTGAGGCTGCTCCCCTGTGGGGGTCCAGCACGAGTCAAAGCGACCCTCGCTGAGCTCCAATGAGTAAACAGAGAGAGACGACTGATGGTGGGACATAATTTAAACAAATCCTCTGGAGCATTATGTGTGGTATCCTAGCAACAGCACCTTCTCCGGAGTGGAGTGAACACCTCATTACACCTCTTGATGATAACTGTATTCCACTCGCAGCCAAGATTGTTTCTTCCTCCTCCTCCTCCTCCTCCTCGCACTTTGAGTAGAAACTGTCACTTAAGAGCATCCGCCTGCCTCCCGCTACACCCCAGCAGAAACCATGGTGTGACTCTGCACATTTCCCCCCTCAGGCGGCAACAATTATCTCCCTTAAGGAGACATTTAGTTCTTTCCTTTGACATCGGTGCCGAGTCATTAGACCCTGAGACTAATGCCTCGTTGCAGAGCTCCTTGATTAGCAGGACTTTGTAAAGGTGCTTGGTAGTCCTCGCCCGCTGCCCCTCAGCTCTCCTGGAGGGGGGGCATTCATCATCTGTGCTGAACACCTGGATTTATCTGCCTTTTTAAGGCCTCATTGCAGAACAACTGTTGACGCTTTTGAGTGTTAATTTTTCTCCAGGCTAAAAAATTTCAAATGATCAGGTTTTCATTAAACTTTAAAGACATCTAAATATTTTAACCAGCGTTCTAGTAAAAGTCTGAGATGACGTGGTCAAGGGTAGTCGTAGAGTCTTGCTCTCTCTGAAAACTAAGCTAATTATCACCGATGAGGAAAAACGAGGTGGTCGGTCGGTGTCTGTCGCTGCCTGTACATTTTACTTTTTCACCACAGCTTACCGTTGTTTATGCAGACAGAGGCCGTATCAGGTCTAAATGGCCGCAGAAGAAAAACTCTATGTTTCAAGTTTATTCATTTAGCTCTGTAATCAGTCTGCTTAAGATACAAGTACAAATAGAACCACTATAGATAGTCTGCAACCTGCAGCTCCACAGCCAATGTTTAAAAATGTAAAGTTAATATATAGATGTTAACTTCAGTAATATATCTTGGGTGTTTTGCACGCATGCATTTCCAAATAACATTACTATTGTGAGGAATAATGTTTTTTTGTTTTTTTTGTAAATTATGTTCAAAAACATGCTTTTTTAAAATTTATTTTTAATGATAAGAATTTGAGTTATTTTACAATCATAGATTAAGATGAATAATGATGGAATAATCAAAAAAAACAACTGAAATGTTATTTTTACTTTTCATTAGTGAAACAAATCACACTCTTTTATTAAACTGTTGTTGATAGAAGACAATTTTATTCTGGTATGTTTTTAAAGAAAATATATATTTTCTAATTATTATTATTTTATCTTTATCTCAAAACAACCACAAGACATTGTGATAACATTTTAAATACATGTTGCCCACTCATAGACAGTAGGTGTTTTTAAAAAAAACACAGATTTGTTTAGTGTTTATTGGTATTGTTTTTAAATCATTTAATGATCTGTGGCTAAAAATCGGATTTTTCAGCTCTTAATCTGCCGTCATCAGTCAGAACCTTGATGCTTATGGAGGTTTGATTGAATCAGCTTATTGGTGCAAACCTAAAGAGGAAATGTAAGATCCTGAAGGAAAACAAAATAATTTAGCTTTTCACTTTTAGCTTTTGTTGTAGTTCAACAAATTTAAAGGGAAGGAAAAACAATCCAAGAACATTACATAATAGAGTCACATCGTTTCTCGAAAAAATAGAAACAGGGGTTTCAGTCCCAGGGAGAGCACATCTGATTTACAGCTGCAGCTCTCCACTCTCCTTTAACGTATTATGTGTTGTTGGCTATTTGAGTACCAGCAGGTTCAGCATAAGCCGCCGTTAATCAGCCACGGTCCATACGCCCAGGCTCACAGCTTAATGACCTTTAGAGAAGGTGCCAGGATTTATGGCCCATGGTTGTCTCATGCATACTTTCATTTTCTCTCTCTCTCTCTCTCTCTCTCTCTCTCGTCTGCAGCTCTATGCTGGTGCTATCCTTGAGGTGTGTGGATGAAAACTGGGGAGGTTCCCTCAAGTCCAGGGTGAGTTCTGGAAAGGAGGCATTTGAAGTGCCGTTTTATGTAGGGAATGTGGTCAACGCAGCACCTCCATCCGTGCTGTGTGGCCGCTTTGTTTCTTCAGCTGAGCCCATTCTGGGGTTTAAAGTGTCCCTTCAGCTGCTTCTGGATGTCTGTCCGTCCCTCCACCCCACCTGACCTCCGTCTCTGCTTTTTGTCCTCAGCTTTTGTCAGGAGCGAGATGCCAAAGATGTTTAAAGGTCTTCAGATCAAGGTAATGCTGATGAGTGATGTGTTGGCCTTTCTTACCTTGTTTGTAGCTTAAAATACCTAGAAGCTGTTGGTACCAACTGTCTAACACGGCTACCGTCCTCCCACTTCCTGTTTCCGCGCCACAGTACGTCAGAGGCTCCGATCCTATCCTGAAGCTCTTGGACGATAACGGGAACATCGCTGAGGAGCTCAGCATCACCAAGTGGAACACAGACAGCGTTGAGGAGTTTCTGAGTGAGAAGTTAGACCGAATATAGACGCATAAAGTCCAGTTTATTATTATTTTTTATATATAGAATTTAAAAGGTCTTTCAAATTACAAATATTCAGGGCTTTTTTTGATTTACGTCATTGTTTCGCTGTTTGTATACAACCTGGGCTTGATAGCTGTTAAGTCATTGATCTGTATAACTGTTTTTGTAGGGGAGTATAATTAGTCCGTGTGGATTTCAGCAGCTGGTTTGACTAAAAATTTTCAGGAAATCGGGTTTCACAAAGTACGGTAACCATGTTTGGCTGAGAGCCCCCTTTGTCTGATATTGTTGTAAAAGGACATTTTGTTTTTCTGATGCTTAAGATTTTGACCAGCAGGAAATGCAGTAAGTGAGAGGGAATCCTTTTTTCTCAACAAACGCATCCGGCTTTGCTGGGACACGCGTCAGTGAAGAGCTCACAGTAAACCAGCAGTGGAATGTGTGCTCTGATGAGAATGTGTGTGTTTCGGCTGCGGCTGCTTTGAAGAGAAACTGGTTTTCTTTGCAAGCTTTGTTTACGAGCTGGATGAAGGGATAAATATGCAACAATAAACATTTTATCTTCAATGTCTTACACTGTGTTGTTGTTCTAATGCCAACAATCTGCTTCACATTGTTTCTTCACAGCGAAATGTCTCTTAGGTCCTCTGTTGACATCTAGCGTTCCTTCTGTAACACTACAACCAAGCTTTGCTTTTAGATTTTTTTTATATAGCCACACTTGTATAATAAAAATTAGAATTTACCAGATTAAAATAAAAACAATTTAAGTACATTTTAAGTTTATAGATTGAAAGCTGATGATGATCTAAATCGGAGGTACTGCATGAGGGTCTCGAAAGTTTGGGTTGATAAGACTTTATTTTTTTATATTCCCACCCTGCAATTTTTTCCACTAATTGAAACGTCTTTAAATAAACATCAACATGAATTCGACACACTGTGTTAATCAGATAAATGGAGACAGAAGATGTGTTTCAGTCATCAATGCACACATTCAGCGACACACAGGTGTTATTTCAAGCTGGGCAACGTTTCATTCACAACACCTGTCCCATCAACGAAGAATCAGAAATACTTTAATAATCCCAGGGCGAAATTACTTACGGGTCATTACTCCATATGTAATAGACATTACTTATATATATATATTTCATGTAGCAAACAGCAGTTTGATCATATGGAAATATTGTTGACTTGATTAAAGCCAGTTCTAAAGTTTGACCTTTAATACTTTTTAATTACGATAATTGAGTTTGACTGAAGGACAATTAAACGTAACTTTTATTCGGTCGGTAATCTAAGGAACCCTCTGACATGCTAATGTCTTTAATATTCGGGTAGTAGAGACAATATTCCACAAAAACATTAGATAAGCATCCCACTACATTCAAGTACTTGAACCTATGCTGAAAAATAAAATGTGATGTACACCTTAAATCCGACGGAGCAACTATGAACATCCTAACGATGCTTATATATAGTTTTTGATTTCACAATCCCTAATTAAACGGTGAACGATTACAGTATCTACTGCAGGTCATCACAATAACTTCAATAAATCTTTCTGACCTGCTGGATACAAATCTCTGAGCAAACTCACATACCTGCCAACATCGGCCTGTGAAAAAGAGGGAGATTTTTTTGGGTAGAAATGAGATCGCTCCCCCCAGCAACAACCCCCATTTAACTCTTTGCCAAAAATTATTGAAAAGGGATGTAAACTAACTTTTAAAGAGCCTTAAATACAAAAGTACAATGAAATGTGCTATAAATGTATGTCACATGATGACTATGCAGTCTTCTTGGAGCAGGATACATATATATATATATATATATATATATATGTGTATACATATATATATATATATATATACACATATATATATATATGTGTATATATGTGTATATATATATATACACACATATACATACATGTCAGCTGTTTCTCTTATTTACCTCTGTACGCTCTCTTCCTTATTAGTTCACTCTAACTTTTGATTGGCTCTTCTAGGTTCCTCTGTTTTTCACTGATGCTTTTCAGTCCTACCATAACAAATGTAAAAATGTAAGTAAAGAGGAAAGAGCATGAAAGTGGAGCCATGACTTTAGATGATCTAGAGAGATTTGCAATAAGGGAAATCAAAGAATCCCAGTCCTTGTGAAATGCCCATAGAAGAAGACTGAGTGTTGTAGTATTGACGGGAGGAGAATCTTTTATTTGGCCTCCACTGATGAGGGTAAAAAACAAACATTTGAATTTTTCAGTGTAAGAGGTTGCATCTACATCAGAAGATGAGTTTATCTTAAGGCTTTCGTAAGCATTGTTACCAGGGATACCGGTAAATATGGCCAACACTGTAAGTGTATTACTTAGCGGTGAGAACAAATCCCTGAGCTCTAATCGTGAGGGATCATTATCACATTCCACCTGCGAAACCAACACAGTTCCTGTTTTGTCCCTCTAGTCAATGACCGAGGAGTCAGGTTCCTGTTTTTCCATTTCAGGGGCTGATTTCAGAGAACAAATCAAGTTACGGCGTCAACAAGCTCATGGTCCTCTTTTGTGCGTAAAGGCAGAATCAGCTGAACGAGGCGGGTTTGTTTCAAAGGAATCGATGAACACAAAAAGTCAGAACTCTCTGAACAAAGTTCAACAGGGAAGCTGAAAGGCTGAAATGAGTGGGAGCCACGCGGGACCAGATGGAAGCTTGTTATGGGTGACGCAGAGCGCGTCACCCACTCAACCACGCTGACACGGAGGGAAGAAGAAGAGGCGCAAAATCCGAAATAGAGGAAGAAAGCGTGACTCCGGCGGCTGGAACTTTTCACTTTTGGTCACATTATCCACAAACTTTAGATTTTACTGGGATTTTGTGTTAGACAATCCACATATTTGATTTTTTCAACCAATATAAATCTGAAAAGTGTGGAATGAATTTATTTAGCGCCCTTTTTTCGATACCTGTACAATTAAGTGCTGTCAATTGCCTTCAGAAGTACCTTGTTTGGTAAATAGATGGATTCTCCAGCGGTCTGCTGTTCATCTCCACCTCGCCTTCAATAAATCATCTGTTGATACATAATTCTCTGACTCTGAATCTAACCCCAACACTGGTTTCTCACACCCCGGGTTTCCTTTCCTGCTGAATAACAAGCCAAGACATGCGGGAACACTTGGCCTAGTTAAAGCCCGTACCTAAATCCGGTTTGGAATGACCATGATTCTCAACCGGACTCAGGTTGAGCAGTTTTGCGAAGGAGAATGAATACAATTTTCAGCCACTACTGTACCACGAGGATGGGTAATGAATAGGTTATAGCTGTGTTATAATTAATCTTACAGAATTACTCGTTAAGTGTTTGTAAAGCATTAATTAACCGTGAAAGTGAGAGAAAACCGACATATTTCACATGCACAGGAAGCATTTGTGAACCAAATTTCTTTACATATAATATTGTATTTAGCTACTTTAAATAAAAATAATTCACAAGTGCTTTTTGTGCATAGAAGTTACTAACTTTATCTGAAATCTTTACTATATCAACTCTAGATGAAATATATAGGTAAACATATTTGTCTCACTAGTTGGCAGGAAACCGTTACATTTTCTCTCCTTCTCACCCTTGATTAATTCATAATAAACACTTATTATTAAATCATAGAGTACTCTCAGATTAATTAATAACACTTTACAAACTATTTATAAGAAACTAAAAGGGGATCCGTACTATAACGTAGCAGCAATTCACTTATAGATTTGCGAAGCTGGATCAGAAATACCCCAGAAGACTTGTAGCTGTATTTGATCCAGGCGAGACACCACCTTACGTTTCTTCTACTTCACAATTATCCAAAACAAGGTGTCACATACGATTTAAAAAAACAAAAAACAATTTAGGGTTATTTTAACAAGATGGGAAAAAAGATAAAGAGATGTGAATATTCTTGCATTTTATTGTACGCAAAACAGCGACATCAACTTATAGAGAGGACATACGTCTTTCAGTGAGTGGAAAAGGAAACTTCCAGACTGCCCCACAAAGACCTAAAATGGCTCCATTAGGATTATTCCCATGAAGAAGGTGGGGCGTGTTTTCCTGCAGACAGACCTGTGGTGTTTAGTGGAGGATCAGGGTTTAGGTCCTAGTTGTTTCAACTATATGATGGAAGGAGGTGGGTCTTTATTTCATATACCTCCCGTCATAAAGCGCAGGCCTCTTCAATGCCAAAATAAACCAACATAAAAGATCCAGTTGTGCACAATGGATTGGTGGCGGGGATGATAAGATGTTTCCAGAGTGTTTTTCTTTCCCAGGCGAGCGGCTGGAAGGATAAATTGATTGACAGTGGGGCTAAGACAGCTGATCTGCCGTCTGGCAGCGGTGCTGTTATCTGCTTGGGTGTAGGTTCAGGCAGGCCTCCACACAGGAGGTGTGCTGCCACACAGAGACAATTAGGATTCCCAGAGGGACCATGTTTTCAGAGAGCTATGTGGCAGAAGAACCGTTGTTTTAGGGTGACACTGTGTGGAGAAATGATCCCTTTCTTGTCAGTTCTCCACAGAGCCTTCGGTTGTTTTAAGTGGAAAAGAATTGTCTTGTGCTGTTTGTAGCATTAAGTGTTTGGAGGGACTTCTAAGAAAGGGCAATGTTTCAACTCCTGAGAGATGAGTGGGGAAATAAATAATAGGGAAAAAAGCTGCCAGCAGCTCAAAATGGCACTCGTAATCCGGTTATCCTCTCGGCTCTAAAGATATTGGTCCATCTTTTCTTCTTATGTCAAAACTGTCCTCTTTGCACTCAGGTGGATTAGGGAATCACACTGTAGAAAGAAATTGACAGGTACCGAAAGACAAGGCAGAGAGACATTTCAGCCATGGTGCGTCCAAGAACAGAAGGAATCAAATTTATTGGATTAATTGACTATAGATGCGACCACTTCTAAAATAAAAGAACATGGACACAACATGGAAACATGACAATGACCTTTAGGAAGCAATTATTTATCCACATAAATCTGGGATATCTTAACTAAGATTGATAATGCTTTTATCTAGAGTTAAGCCTGTCAGGTTGCGATCAATGACTCGAGCAGAGGTGGAATAATGAGAATAAATAATTTATTTAGGGGAAGGATAATGAACAGAACATGAAACGGAACAAAGGCAACATGGAAACGGGACAGGGATAATGCGGGACTGGAACGTAAAGAAACGGAGGACTGAAGCAGGACTACAAACGTGAATTAACAAAACAATAGAAATAAACCATCCAGAGTAAGAACATTGGAAGGGGAAATAAACAAACAGACTGTTAACTATAATGAGAAAACACGATGCGGAACGGACCAGGGATGACGCAAAACCAAAAGGTAAACAAACAGATAACAAAGGCGGGAACTATGAGACGTGAAAAAAACCAAAAACAAATAGAAATAAACCAGCAGATAAACACGGGATGGGAAAACAAACAGACAACTAATATTAATATAAGAAGAAAATGCGAGAGGAATCAGAGGGAGCAAACAACTGAGGAAATAAAACTACAAACAGCAAAGAAGGACATGAGGGTAACCAAAGACTATAAAGAAACAAAAACCATAAGGAAATAACTACAAGGGAAACGTAGGAGAAAGAATGAGGAGTGAGAGAAAACCCAGCACAGAAAATCAGCAAGCAAGAGGGGAAGGCTTACTGGGAGACGTGGAGGAACTGGCAGGAGAAGGAGCAGAGAGACGAGAAGGTAAGCAGACGATCCAGCAGTGAGTGAATGAGTAAACCAGGCTTAAATACTGAGGAGCAGGAGGTGGAGATGATGATTTGATAATTACAAATAGATGTGAGTGATAATGAAGAGAGAAAAGACAGAGAGAAGAGGGACGGAGCAGGGGAAACTAGAGAACATAGAAAAGAACAAAAACAAACACTAAACCAATATAGAAAATATCCTAAGGAAAACAATAACTAAGGATTACAAAGTAAAATAATGCAACTACAACAAATTAAACAGCAAACTAACAGAGAACAAAAACACAGATCATGACAAAGCCTCTAATGGTGACGTGTTGGACTAGTTGAGTTATGTTAGTTCTGTTTTGTTTGTTATGGCATTACGTTTTTTGGACAGTGAGTCCCTGTGGTTCTAGATGCCGTGCTGCTTCAAGGATTTTAAATATTTTTTTTAACGTTCGTACTTTCTTAAAAATAACGTTAGGAACAATAATTATTATTTCAAAAATGTAACGTACTATTTTCCACACACTGTGACCACAAACGAATAGTCGACGCTGTCAATAAATGTAAGAACTGACAGTCTATTGACTTAAAAACTCTAGGATTGGTTTACTACTGTACAAGAATCAGTTTATTTATATAGCGCAAATTTACAACAGATGTCGTCTCAAGGCACTTTACAAGAAATCAAATCATAGATAAGTCATAAGCAAATCAGTTTGAAAAGTTTCCAATCTAAGGAACCCCAGCAGATTCATGGAGTCATTGACTTGCAGCATTCACTCCTCTGGAATCAGCAGACCGAAACAATGGCTTGTGTTGTCATTGACTTTACAGCAATCCCTCATACTGAGCATGCATGTAGCGACAGTGGAGAAGAAAAACTCCCCTTTAACAGGAAGAAACCTCCAGGAGAACCAGGCTCAGTACAAACAGCCGTCTGCCACGACTGACAGGGGGTTTGAAGAGACTAAAATACATGCAGATGATACTGGAAAAAAAAAGAGTTTATAGCAGGAGTTTTAGAGAGTCTCTGGCAGCATTTCAACCCATGTTCTCATCAAGAAGCTGTCTCATCTAAAAGAACGCCAGACCAGGTGTAGCTACTATGGAGAGAAGAACACTAAGCCTAGCTTTAAAACTATGTAGGAAGGATGTCTGCCTCAAGGACTAAAGCTGGAAGCTGATTCTACAGGAGAGGAGCCTGATAACTAAAAGATCTCCTCCCATTCTGCTTTTAGAGATTCTAGGGACCTCCAGTAAACCTGCAGTCTGATCAAACGTAATTTACATTTATCAGAAACTTGTCATTTTTTAACTGGTTTCTTTCCAAATAACGTGAAAATACCTCAAATCTTGGTGATTATACAAAAAAAAATAGGAACAAAAACTGTGTTTAAGCTTTTGACCCGTCACTATTCTTGAAGAATGCTCAAAGGTTGGGGAAAATTTTCAACAATGGACGTCCAACATTCTCAGAAAAATGTAAGTTATTTCGTGAAAGGGATTTCAGATCAGAAATCATTTTAGAAATGATTAGAGTGATAAGAAAAATACTCCTGGAGTGTTTGTGGATATCAAAAAGCCATTTTATACTGTCATAATGTATTAATATGAAAAACTATAGATTGGCACTCGACAGGGCTGAAGGCTATCTGAAAGGCAGGCAGAAGAGGTTAGATGTGCGGATATGTGTGTTTTGAGTATTTTGACATTGACCCTAACAATGTCAAATTTTTTGTAATCTCTAAATCCTTAGAAAAAAATCAGAATTATACGTAGTTTTTGGCTCTAATCCTCATCTATACTTAAAGGTAATCGCTGGGCCCTCAAGTGTTTTTAATTTATGTTAATCACTATATCAGTGATACCAACAATAAAAGCTGTCTCAAAAAATATCTCTTTTAGACAAAGGCAAGCGGGTCAAAGAGGAAAAATGTTTATATACTTTATTCTTCATAAATCGTGCTCTATTTAAGTTACTGTGCAGGGATGTGGAGTCACTGACTAAATGGTTTCTGATAGATTTAGAAAAGCTGGGATGTGCTTCCAGTCAAATATTTATCACTTCAGTACCAAGTAAAAAAAGTTTCAAATCCAAACAAGTTTAACGCGGGTCTCTGACACCCCTCAGTAGTCCATTAGGATACATTTTCAGGAGGAAAATCCCTGAGATTTTCAGCACTACGGGGAGGATTTCACTAAACCTTGTGCTTATACTCATGATACTTAGGAAAAGTAAAGCTGTTTTAATAGCGTTCTCACTGACACTTGGATGGAGGAATACGTTCAGGCTTTGTGGCAGATAGCTTCAATCCGAGGTTGAGGGTGGGACTGATATTAACACACTCCCTCCAACATGTGGGGATAAACCTTAAGCCACGATGTAATGCAACTGAGTCAGCAGTCAGTGAAATGCATCTTCAACCAGGCATTCGTCGGCTGCTCGTTGCCGCAGAGGCAGGAGATTTAAAACATCCTGAAATTTAGTGCCGCTTGCAAAATTAAAGGTGCCATCATGGCAGGCAGCTGCTTATTTTCCAAAGGAAATTGTGATTATGGTTAGGACAAGGAAAAAAATATATTTTTTACCTAAACACTGGTGACTTGCGTCTTACAAACATATTAGAAAAATATGGGACATCTGGTTAAGTTTTGTCTTTCTTTTTTTTTATGCAGCCACAAAAGTCAAAGTATTTTATAGAAATTTTATTAGTTACTAAACGCTGAAGGCACTTATTAACAATATTAGTCAAACACAAACAACATCTATCCAAACTATAATCGTTCATTAACAAAAACGATTCGTCCCATTTCCATAGGGGAAATAATTCACCGTTCCAATCAGGGCCGAACTGGGAGATTTTGTCAGGCCAGGAGTCAGTCATGTAACCAGGCCACCCTGGGGTTGCCACGCATGCATGTTCCCACACATACATGTTCACACCCACACCTAAATGCATGGGCACAAGCAAAACGCATTTGTGCACGTGCGCACACACACTCATAGCAAATTAAAAATAAAAGGCCACCTATTAGACCCACTGTAATTTCTGAGGTTGTAATATACAGCAACTTTACTGCCGTTAATGCAATAATACTGAGATAATAAAGATTTTACACAATAATAAGTGTCTAACTTAGAGCTTTAAATGATGTAAAAAATCATCCGCCTCAGTGGCACACCATCATACCAGGGAATACCAATGAACCCCAACCTACAGTAAATCCAAGGTTGGAATACACAAATATTTATGTTTGATCTGGGATACATATCAGCAAATCAGCAGCAAACATAAATATTTAACAACACAATCATTTAATAGAAAAACGCTATAATGCCAAGAAAGCTATTATTACAGTTGAGAGCCATTTATGTCTATGCTATTGTCTGGTAGTGTTCATGTGTTGTTGCTCTACTTTTTTGTAACTTCTCCCAAATGCTCTACTTCTCCTGAAGTACCAGCAGGACTGGTGTCATCACCATCACCACCTTTGAATAGCAAACATATGTTTACAGTTTTTCCATAAACTGTATTTCATACAGTAAAATTATCTAGCCTGTCTAACGGATTTGGCCTTATACTCATATACATGATAATGATAAGATTATATCTGATTAGCTGGACAAATAATTTAATTAGTAAAATAATAATAATAATAATAATAATAATAAAGTGGCTTGTAAATCAGGGATTTTAACATCACAGTCCTTATCTTAATTTCAAGGCTAAACCTATATAGGCTCCATATTTACACTGTAGACTGAATGTGTGCAGCCTCAAGTTCCTTTAGGGGTCTCTGTTTAAACTTTAAACAAACAAAAAAAGGTACAAATATATTATTAAAATTAAAAATATATATATTTAACCTTAAAATAATATTTGTACCAACATTTTGTGTGTGCGTGTTAAGTTTTTGTTTTTATAACTTAAATGTAATCTTTATTTTAATGGCAACAAAGGGGGACTGAATAAAAAATCTGTTACTTTTCTGCATTTTGCCGCGTCCTCCTCCAGCACCTTTCTCTTTTTGTCTCCCTCTCTGTTCAATTTGCGCTGTCCGGAGACCCGAGTCGCTTCTCCTCACTTCTTGCTCGTCGAGCTGCTGTCAACATATACTCTAAATAGGATTAGATATACAGTACCATGGTTTTAATCTGCGTACATGCTGAGGTTTCAGAAGTCATCCCGCGGGGTTGGTTGGTAGTTTCTAAGGGGAAAAGATATTCCCAGTTATCATCACAGATATCACCATAAACCTATTGCTGTCTAAACATGAAAGCCCTATCTGCAACAGATCTTTGTGAAATACATTATGAATTCACATTTGCGTGTGTGGGAGCAAGTGGGGAACTATTTGTGAGCTGGCATCCTTTTTAAAAAGAGAAACCAGCAAAGAGGTTGGGATTCTTGACAAATGAGGTAAAACTGCTTGACCACCTTTTCGCCCTGGAGAACGTGATTACAGCTTCAGTGTAGAACACAGGAATTATCAGCAATTTCAGTTTCTATAAAAGCAGGCTGGATAAAGGAAAGATGAACTTAAAAATATATAGAAAGTCACACGAATCGCAGTGTGAGGCCTCTGTACAAGCATGGCACCACTAAGAAGCTTATGGAAAATAATAGAAAGTGTGTAGATGATACCTTGCCATTACAGAAGGAGAAAGGGAGTGATATTTACCAAGACAGCAGACTGTCGTGGGCTCTTTTTATAGCAGAGCAGCCACTGTCCTGAGCCCGGCTGGAGGGAGGGGAGCAGAGACGCTGTCACAACAGCAAGCTCAGATAAGCTCCTGCAGAGCGAGGGAGGAAAATAACCAAGTGAGCAGATTTTCTAAGTCGCCTCATGTTCCTCCTAAACAACCAGATAAAGGTTTTTGTGCAAAGTAGTCCCATGAAAGCATATTAAGCTTAAATGACGTTACCTTGAAAATCATTGCAACACTTTTGCTGTTTCATGTGATGTGTTGCCTGTTGAGAGAGAAAGAGGTAATAAAACACATTCCACAGTGCAGGAGCAACTAAACGTAGATAACTTTTCTCTAAAACATCTTTCACTCAAGCTGATTCTTTATTTAAGGTATTATCACGGCTGTAGCGTCATAAAAATAACCAGGATTCAGTGCTGTGGATCACATCCTGCCCTGTTCTGGTTCCGTGCCTTTAAAAGGTATCACTGGATTATTTACCTTTTTTATTGCTTTTAAAAATAAAACAAATTTGATTTAAAAAATGTAAAACATATTTTTAATATTCGAATGTTGTTTTCACTGCACTTCAGTTAAACATATGAGGTGGCATCCTCAGAATTATAAAAATCATAGCTAAAAGCTGATGCAGAGTTAAACCCCAAACAGCTGAATCAGAAAGAATTTGAGAAATTTTAGAACTATAAAAAAAGAGAAATATACCCGTTTCCTCATTTTCACCAACCACACATATATTACATTTCTTCATTTAATTTGCTGTCTTTAATTTTAACTATTTAACCATTAGTCATTTAACTATTACACCAACTATTATTAACTGTTATTTTTATGTTTTCATTTTGGTTTTATAAAAAGCTATTAAACATAATAGGTTCATCCAAATAACAGAAAAACACTCAACAGTGGTTATACAAGGAGGTCAGGACAAACTACATTCTACATACTACTGATTAAGTAAATGTGGCGAGAGATCCAGAAACATGTTTCGTTTTAGGAAGAGGAATTTTATCAAGTATTGCATTATGAACCACTTTCTTTTTAAATTAAATCAATAATCATGATTATTTATGGTCATAATTATTTTTTCATAACAATAATTGTGAAAAAAAACAGGGCTCGTCCGGGATTTGAACCCGGGACCTCTCGCACCCAAAGCGAGAATCATACCCCTAGACCAACGAGCCAGATGTGAAAGCTGCAGGACGTATGTAAAATTAAAACAAAAAAAATCCACCCTAATAAAGGGATAATGACAAAAACCTGATTATGTACAACAACAATACCTGCCTGCCCTGAAATAGGACTGAAAATTTAGCTTGAGGTAATGTGATCATGGGATTGATTATTCAATAAACAGTGATGAGAAGCCCAGGAAGGCTGGGTTCCTAAAAGTTTGCTGGTCTTAGGTATCGATGAGCATTAAAATATTGATGCTGTTCATCGATCTGGGAAGTTTACATGGTAATCTTGTAACAACTTCAAGTAATTCATTGCCAGGAAAATTATTCACATGTAGTTCATATTTTAATAAAAGCTCTAATGTTGGAAATGTATCTCTGACACATTCCCCAGTGTAAAAATAATAGTTTATTTACCCAGATATAAAACAATAGGTTTAGGACAAGGTGTGTAAAAAAACAATCAGATTAATATGACTATGTATGATGTTTCTAAAATAAAACACAAGAATGCACCAATCTGTCTTTTCTGAAACTAATTACTTTCCTTTAGGTCAAAACTGTACATTCGAAATTATAATTTCTTCTTCATTCTTCTTGGCAAAATGCTTTTATTTAGGTCTTCATCCCCCCCTTGTTTGACTATTCCTCACTCAAAGTTCACCCCATTATCTGACACAATTAGATGATAAACTATTTAATTGTTTTGTGACAGACTGATTTAGTATTCCAACCAAAAACATCAATGGATTGCATCTAATTAGAAAAAAAAAAAAAAAAACACTTACCAGAGGTCCCAAAGCATGTTCATAAATAATCAGAATGACCTAAATAGAGTTGATAAAGAATCTTAGGTAGCAGTCAGTCTTGAAACTAATCTAAGTAAGCCTCTGACTGAAGACTGTTATGGCCTCCAAGAGGAAAAGATAGATACATCTTAGGTATTAACACCTTCAATGTAAAGTATTTAAAAACTCATGTAATACTTTCAATCGTTTTCAATAAAAGGGCCAATTTATTTAGCATTAAGGTTAAATTACGTTACAGACCTACTTTACCAGGTTTGTTCCTTGTTTCTTTCTATACTGTAAACTATCTTTCATGATGTTGTTTGTGTGAAACGCTTTTGATAAATGAGAACATGATTCATAAACAAATACAGTCAACCAAGTCTTGACCAGGGGACTATGAATAAAAGCCAAACTCAAATTAAAGACTAATTTAAATTAGGAACTAACTCATATATGATGTTCGTGTATTAATCATTATTAATCCCGAAGATGAATACATTAAAAACCTTTCATATTTCAGATATTAAACTAATAGGGCAGACTGTAAATATTTAATATCACTATTAACAGCCTTTAAACCCAATCTTTCACCATAATACAGGTTATTAGGGGGGTTTTTGGACCTCTGGTAAGGTTCCATCCGAAACACTGTAACTTTACCAGCCACCAATATTAATATTAAGACATTTCCGTGTTCATAATAAAGTGTGATGTTTGCAGGTGACAGCAGTCAGAACCGAGCCACCCGTGCCGCCGCCGCCGCCGCTCCTCTCTCCCCCGGTGCATTGTGGTCCGCCTGCTGAAGGAAGCTGCTGCGCCGGAATCTAAAGAATCCGAGGCGTCCGCCAAGTCGTCGTCACGTCGGCAGCTCCTCTCTCCTGTCTCCGTATTGTTCTCCACCTCGGTCCTGGCCGGAAAACCGTGAGTTCCCGCGACGGCGCCTCGGCTTTCATCGCTTCTTTATCCCCAGAGATAGACGCTAATCTCGGTTAACATTAGCCGTTAGAGTTAACATCCTGCAGCGGAAGCTAGCTAGGCGGCTCCTTCTTCAGCTGAGCTGCTAAAACAAGATTGTTTTATTGTTACTTTTGATAAGAACAGTTTTTTTCTGTCCCTCCGATCTCTGTTAATATCTGGCGGTTTAATTAGCCAGCTAATTTGAGGGCGTGTTTCATCATTAGCTAGCTAGTAAAACTAAATTAGCCAAACTGAAGCTAGCTAGTAAAACTAAATTAGCCAAACTGAAGCTAGCTAGTAAAACTAAATTAGCCAATCTGAAGCTAGCTAGTAAAACTAAATTAGCCAATCTGAAGCTAGCTAGTAAAACTAAATTAGCCAAACTGAAGCTAGCTAGTAAAACTAAATTAGCCAAACTGAA
>JAVLVB010000511.1:420829-446030 GCA_032876305.1 Orestias chungarensis | reverse complement strand
TAGCCAAACTGAAGCTAGCTAGTAAAACTAAATTAGCCAAACTGAAGCTAGCTAGTAAAACTAAATTAGCCAAACTGAAGCTAGCTAGTAAAACTAAATTAGCCAAACTGAAGCTAGCTAGTAAAACTAAATTAGCCAAACTGAAGCTAGCTAGTAAAACTAAATTAGCCAAACTGAAGCTAGCTAGTAAAACTAAATTTGCCAATCTGAAGCTTGCTTCAAACCCCAGACCAGCGAAGACACACATTTTTTTCATTGTTTTATCTAAAGGTGAACTGTTTAAGCTAGGTTTCATGTAATTCTCAAAGGTTCTCCAAATTTCATTTTTATTAAAAGCATTTTTCGTTAACTTGCACTAGTTTGCAGTCAGATACAGATACAAAGAAGTCATGTTTAAGAAGCAAACAGCAGAGATCTGGGTTAATTTACGAGGCACATCTCAGCTTCTCTGGTATAAAGTGGCAGCTGTAATCAAGGGAAGCAGCTTTTTGTGGTGAGATGCAGCTCTCACCAATCCGAGCACAAACTAGACTTCCTGTCTCTCACACCCGCTTCATAGCCTTTATATGACAAACTTGCAGAGCAGGAGATCGATCCGGGGTGAAATCTGAGGATGGATTTTTAGCACGGCTTGTTTTGCATTCACTCTGTCCCCAAAGCAATCGATTATTTTATTCTATTTTTATGTTTCAGGTTGATCAAGGACAAAAAAGAAAATGTCTCAGGCGGACAAAATGAAGGTGAGCCGCTGAAACGTCGACGCTTGTATCTCATGATCTCAGGAGGCCCGAGAGCAGGACCAGATATCCACCTCTCGTGATTCTCGCCCCTGCTTCAGCCGTAGATTCAAAAGTAAAACGTGATGGGATGCTTCCTTGTGCCGAGGCTGAGAAGGTTTCTAGATTTTGAGATTAGTTTACTCTGAATCTGAGTACAAGTGTCCTGACCCACAGGTCTTACCACCTTTTGAAGCATCTGTAAAAGTCCTTATAATAAGAGATTTCTGTTATCAAGGTCAGAAGCTTAAAGCAGCCTTAATACAATTTTTTTGCTGAATAAATCAAACATATACGTCATTTTTTAAATAAAATAAACCTATTTAGGGATGCACCAAAACTGAAATTGGCATTTCTAAAACTGACAGTCGAAAAAAATCTGTTTATGGAAGCAAAGAGTCAGCAGTGGATGTTATATTTCTCCAGAATTATTATGCAGTTTTTTTTATTTATTTTTATCATTTTAGTCGTTTTCAAGTAAACATGCACACATTGAACAGTTAGACCGCCCTCAAACAAAAATTACAGAGCAACTAGTTTGACAAGAAGCAGTTGAGTGATACTCAACAAAAACAAAAAAGGAAAGAAAAGTCTGTTACATTAATTATACAGTTGGTGTCAGGCTCTGACGAATGTTCAATTTCTTCCAGTATCTGTTGTAATCATGCGTGGCAAATCTTACTGAAAAGGTCAGTCTCTCCACTGCGTTAATTTCCTCAATTAGGTCCTTCCAGTCCGAAAGTTCTTTCCACATGCCGGAACTTGACGTGTGACTCACAGAATTGCATATATTATACCAAGCCTCATCAGTTATTGTTATTTTGGCCTATTTTTCCCATTTAACCTTAAGATATGTTGTATTACATTTCCTCTCCGTTTGCAGACACGAGTATAGTTTGGATATAGTTTCTTCCGTTGCTTGAATCTAATAGGATTTTAAGTATACCTGTCTCGTCCTCTAAAAGTTTTATATTTTTATTGTAGTGATGTCTTAACTGAAGATATCTAAAAAAAGTCAAATTTTTCCATGTACTAGATATCTTGAAATTGTAATACTTATTAATTCACTATTGCTTGTAAGCTTCCAGTAACTTGTTATGCCTTTTTGTGACCACTGTGTAAATCTCTTATCCGTTCTTGCGGGTAGAAAATCTCTATCATAAACCGGCCATCTTAAAATTGGGGACTTCTATCAATATTTACTTGCTTTAACGTTGTATGCCATATGTCCAAAGGTATTTTTAGCCATAATGGAATTAAGGTCAGAATTTATATGTTTTTTAAGAAGGGATTGATCTCCGACCCAGGATTGTAGAGGTGTATCACTGTAAGACAGATCTCTTTCCATTTCGCCTCACATGTTGGGTCACACTGACCAACTAACGCTCTCCTCTACGCTGGTCTAAAATAGTCCTCTAGATGTGGTAAAGCCCATCCACCACTTTCTCTTGGTAGTTGTAGTGTTTGGAATTTTACTCTCGGATTTATTTTAGCCCAGATAAAATTTGAGATTATTCTATGACATTCGCTGAATGGTATTTTATAGATGTATTGTGCCAGTTAAACCTGGACATTTACTGAATTCTTGGTGACGGTTGATAGTTAAATGAGAGAACTTGTGTTTTCTGTAAGTTTGATTTGTACCCTGAGTACATGCCGAATATATGATCCCCATTAATCTTAATCCTGGCAGAGGGTGATCCAAAATATTATATCTTGCTTTTCTTGTTTCATCTTTGTAAGAGCCTTGCTTCTTTTAATAGGATTATGTAAGCCGTTAACATTAAGAGTAACTACCTCATACTGTTGTTTAACTTCTGTCATTAATATATAAACAAGGAATACCTATTGTGCTCTGGTGAACAAGGGGGGGTCTAAAAAACAACAACAACAAAAGCACAACATACGTGACTTCCAAAGGTGAAGTACCATTCCACCTTAAGAGTAGTGAGTAGTCCCAGGGGGCTCCTCTCAGTGCTGCCCCTCGTCTCTCGCCCATCATAGCAGCGCCCTTGGAGAAATCGTGTCTGTTCCCAGATCCGCGGTCGTCTATAATATTCGTACTTCAGAGGAATTCACCATAGGGTTACGGGGTGTTGTTGTTGCGCCTGAAGGCCTTGAGTTTTTCCTGGATGTGTTTCGCTCGCGTTCCCCGGTTCCATCGCTGGGTTCCGCTCGCTCCTTCTCGGGAGAAGGCTCTCGGTTTGGGTTGTGAGGCGTCCTCTGTTGGTTTGTCCACCGCTTCAAACATCCTCCTCTTCTTCATGTCATTAGACGCGTCTTGTGCACTGTTGTAAATCACCGGGCCGTTCTCATAAAACACACAAAGTCTGGATGGGTACATGCTCTTTTAAGATCTTCCTGATGGGGTTGTATGCTTTTCGTTTAGTGAGGATTTCACTGGGGAAATCTTGATCAAAGAACACCCGTTATCCCCTCAGCTGTATCACTTTCTTACCCCACACAGAACGAAGCACAAGTTCCTTCGTGGTATACTCAAGAAAATGTATCACGATGGATCTGGGGTTGGAGCTGGGCGGCGGTTTGGGCCAGAGCGACCGGTGGCAGCGCTGTATGCCCAGCGTGATGTCCGTGAGGGAAAGTTCAGTTTTTCTAAAATGTTTTATGAATTTTTACAAGTTATCGCCTTCTTCTCCCTCTGTGACCCCATGGATGCGATTGCTATTCCATCGTGAACGGGTTCTAAGTCTGTTAGAGGTGTTTGAAGGTCTTCTTGTAGCTGAAACGTGTGGCTCAGTACGTCTTTGACGTCCGTGTTGAATTCCTCTACCTCGGTTATCCGCTGTTCAGCCTCCTTAACTCTGTTCATTACGTCTTTCAGGTCTGCAACAGTATCGTCCACCCGTTGCCCCATCTCTTGTCTAAACTCAGACATTCCCTTTTTTATGAGTCCTGACTGGTCAGTGATTTGTCTTTTGAGGTTCGTCTGAACTTCTTTCAGCTCTGTAAGAATGTTAGCTTCCATAGCTTCCATAGCTTTGTCTGTTGCTAGCTTGCTATCTTCAGAGAACTTCTTCGATAAAACAGTTTCGTTCGCTTTTTTCTGGCTGGATTCCTCTTGCTTTTCTCTTGGTACTCCCTGACATGACATGTTAATACTAAAAACAATGATTTTCTAAGTTATTTTGTCGGGGGTAACTCGACCGTCCGGGAGCTCGAAATTTATGCCGTCGCTCGCTTCTCCGCCATCCGGAAGTCCCTACACAGTTTTTTTAAATGTTCCCAGCTAGCCTTATTCAGCTTAGTCAGTGAGGGAGTACTTTCACTGCTGTATCTACATTATGTTTAAAAGGGTCTAAGCTGTGGAATGTCTTTTGCTAAGAGTGCAGAGATGTTCTCGTCACCCTCCTTCCGTTAAAATAACAAAAAAAAGCTGTTTTTTCATGAGCAGATGTCCTCTGAGATGTCAGATGTAGGCTTCGTAATTGTCTGCACGCCTGATTACATTCTGGTTCAGATCTGACCTACAGCTACAATGTAAAAGGCCTGTAATCGTAACGCTGTTCTTGAACGGTCCTAACATGTTCCTCCACCATTTCTCCCCTAAAGCAGGGACAGTTCTCCAACCCAGAGACCCCGGGGTACGTTGGATTTGCCAACCTGCCAAACCAAGTTCATCGCAAGTCCGTCAAGAAAGGTTTTGAGTTCACTCTCATGGTTGTAGGTGAGTGTATTGTTACTTGTCATTGTTTAAATGTGATTGCAGGTTTTAATCTCGTTAGCTTTAGCTTACACAGACTGTTTGTGTGTAGGGGGGGAGGTTTCCCCCCAAACATGGTTCATCCTTCTAGTTTAAAATAAACCAGAGGAATGTTGCCTGTGTGCCTCCAGGGACTGATTCACACAGAGGACGGCGAGGCCTCCTGGTCTTTTCACAGCAGAAATACAAACTCGGTGCTTATTTAGACCAGGAATCTGGATCATGGGCTAATAAGGGTTTTCCTGTTTTATTAACAAAGCGTATTTTTCTTCCTCACAAACAGCCGTGATCGAAATGCAATGAAAACAAAAATGATGAATCCCACAATGTTTGTCAAACAGTTTTGCTTTTTTGAGATGTAGTTAAACCTCCACAAGAAGTCTTTCTATATGCTTCAGACATTAAGTCTCCTGTCCGTCGGCACCAGTCGACTTAGTTCTACTTGTTAGACCAATAACGATATCTTGGAAAAATGACCAACTGGTTAAACTATTTAAAAAGCAACCCATGTGGTAATGTGGCCACTTGTCCGTAAACGGCTGATCAGAGTAGCTCAAACTAACAGGAGTTGAGTTGAATGGGGAAACGGTGCTTCACTCTCATATGTAGGGCTGCATATAAAGATTATTTTCATAACAAATTTGTCGATTTATTTCTTCGATTAATTGCTCTTTATTAATTTCGTTAAGTAAAAGGAAAAGACAGGAGGATCGTGCCATTCACTGTAATTTATGTAACTTGGTTTAAAGGAACAAATGAGCTCAACTGTGTAAAATATTTGTTCGTTTTTAGGCAAAAGTTTACAGCATGTTAACAAAAATCTCAGCTCTTATTATGCTGTACTTTGAAATTCACATTTTATTTTATGTTTATTGTGAATGTTCAGCAGGAGGCTGACTTAGTTGGACATTATTTTTACAAATAATATTAACTTCTGTCTCTACCAGCATGTTTACAACAGAGTTTGTAAGTGGCGGGGTGAGCGTCTTGTCCCACATGTGTTTGTTTATTGCTGCTTATTTGTTTCTGCAGAACAAACAAAATGTCGAAATAAGTTAAAAGTAACAAAGCTGCGCACACACCTGCAACTCAATACATTAACAGTATTTGGCACATTTATTTTTGGTATCGGTTATTTTACCGCACTGGCTCTTCCTCTACACCTTCAACTTCGACATGTTTCCGTCTCAGAAGGAATGTCTTCTGTACGTTTTCGTGCTCTGCTATCTTGCTCAGGGCGAATGTGTTTGTGCCACCTGAGCCATGCGCTAGAAAAAAAAGGCTAACAATTGGCTGATTTCTTCTTCTAGTGCTCCACTGGTAGATCACAGCGTTAGCTAGCTCAATACTGCCACATATTAACCACACATATAACAGATTGTGTTAAAAATAGTCCGTTTACTGTTAAACATGATTATAAAGCCACTAATCGATGACTAAATTAGTTGTCAATAATTTTTATAATCGATGTTTCAGCTCTACTCAGATTATATTAATTTTCAGCCTTGTGGGTTTTAAAAATTGTGTGCAAGATATGGCTTGGGTCGTCAGGATAATGAATATCTTCAGCCCTATTTTTATTTATATATTTTTTAATGTAAAAAAATAAAAATTATGTCAACAGTTAAGGTCTCCAAGGGTTTATTAATCAAAACCGTAATGGGATCTAATTAAAAGGTAATTCCACACATAATGTTGAGAGCTGGAGATTAGTATTACATCTGAGGAGAGGGACCCCTTCACTGAAAACAACATACAGATACAGAACTGTCTCATGTACTTTCTTTTTCAAAATCAGATAGGTCAACAAACTGGTCTTCTTTCTTAGTTTTTTTTTCTGTATTTCTCTGACTTGTCCTCATTAGGGATGTCCCGATCCAGCTTTTTGCACTTCCGATCCGATGGTGATATTGTTGCTTGTAGTATCGGCCGATACCGGCCTATCCGATTATCTATTAAAGTTTAAAGTTATGTAGCCTACTTACTTTGTCAATCTCATGTTGAAAAGAGTTTTACTCTTGATAACAACTAGCCAGCTGAATTATGAGAGTTGGAATAATACACAATAGTTGGTAATGAGAAACTGACCTGTTTATTCAGGGATAAATAAACACAAAATAGACACAATAATAAATAAACAGAAATGGCTTCAGTAAACCATGGCTTAAAAAGCCATATATGCAAATAATATTGGAAACTTTAAAAAAAGCAAAACACACAAACAACCTGAGTAGAAAATAGTCTATTTGTCAGCATCAGTACTCCGCTCTTAAACAAGTGTAAACCAAGGCTTTAAAAAATCTGTGCAATTAATATTTTAAACTGTAGGTAAAGGCAAAAATGCCTTTTACTCTCCAATCTCCTCGACACTTTTCTGCTCCATCTCCATCTACACATTCCCTTCAATGTCACCTGTTTGCCGTGACTGCAGTCCAAGCATGATGGGGTGATTCTTTTTTACAAAGACGAGCATTTCGACATGCTCAGGTGTCGGCCTGCTCCTGTGTTCATCAATGATGAGTGAGACTGCGCTAAACAGCCTCTGGTCTTTTTCGTCCTTTAAGGTAAAATAATCCCATACAACTGACATTTTTACCGATAACGTTCAATTTACCTGGCCGTCTTTACCCTTCATGCGCCGGAGTTTTTTCAAGAAAATGTACAGTTTTGATATCAAGGTGTCAAAAGGCTATAACTTTGAAGTGCTTTGAGATAAAGGTTTACTGCCAATGAGAAATATCTTCAGTATGAACCTAAGTTTTGGATAGAAGTAGATTTGTCATGTAATTAGATTATTGTGACAACATCAACATGTGGCGGCCAAATTGGAAAACGTCAATTCATCATTCAGAAAAAGAGAAATCAAATCAATGGGCTCAGAATTTGTCAGATCGTCTCCACAATAACCAACAGGCTCATCAAAATTTAGGATCCGCTCTTCTCTTCCCTCAAGAACTGCCAGCCATTATCATCATCACCGCCGTGATTTACGGTGCGGCAGTGAACGCCACCATTAGCGGTCTGTTTTTTTCCGCGGCTTCTCCCGCGTCTGCCACAGAAACCGCGGTTGTTTTCATCCCCACTAGATTCACCCCTATTTGTGGTGTTATGAGCCCCTCTGCCAGCCCGACCACGTCGGGAGGGTTTTACAAACTCGTTTTACTCAAAAACGTTGAACAGAACCACGTCCACAAATGCTGCTCAGATTACAGGCACATTTGTCCCCTAACCCCTGGTGAAAAGTAGTAACAAGATTCCACATCACATTTATAGATGCAGCCTGTTTTATTCAGCAATGTTGTATGCTGAAGGAATTTTCCCGTGCCGGCCGATCTGACACAGATACACATCGTGTCAAGCCTGGTACTCATTGGGATTTTTGGTTTTGGTTTAACCCCCAATGTTTTACTTACTTTACAAGCATTTGATAAAAAGACACTTTCAACCGGGGCGTCACCTTTTGAGAAGATTGTGTCTGTGAACTGGCTTCTTGTTTCCCTTCCCGTACAACAACACAGATGCCTCATGTTTTGTTTTGTTTTGTAGTAGCAGCATTTGGCCTCTAGGCTGGACGACTTAATCTTGACATTATGCTAAGGGAAATGAAATGAAATAAAACCCAAAAGCTCAGGATCACCAGATCTGCCAGACAACTGTTGCCTGTTTGCGTCATATCTGTTGGTTTAGAAGGGATGGCGAAGAAAAAGCTTTTTCTGTGCAATTATCACAAATGTAAATGTGACGTGGAAATTTGCTGTGAGTTTAACTTCCATTAAACGGCAATAAAATAAATAAAGGATGCAGCTCCATCCAAGATTTATTCATTTATTTTTTGTGTCCAATTAGCTTTTTAGTGTCCAATTAGCTCTTTTTTTGTTTTTCTTTTTTTTACGTGAAATAAAAGCAAAATTTATTTTTCTATCTCGTTATTTGGTGTGGCTTATATTCAAGTGTGCTCAGTAGTCTGAGAATTACATTGGATATTTGTAGAAAATTATGTGAGGTGGAGGACAATACAGTTTGCCAAATACTGAGCCGCTTACTCAGCAGCTCCAAGGTTTTATGGAAAGATTATTAATTTAAGAAATGTTTCACATGATTTAAGGCGCAGTGACTTTTATTTATTTATTTAATTGCAGCCTAGGGAAGCATAAATTTAAAGAATGACTTTTTGATTACAGGTGAGTCTGGGCTTGGAAAATCCACCCTGATCAACAGTCTCTTCCTTACTGATCTTTACCCTGAGAGAGTCATCCCAGGAGCTGCAGGTAGATTACACACACACGCACACATTAAATCCTAGATCTGAAATACAAGTCATACACTGGCTGCATTTTTTCTTTAAATTATCACTCTAATAGAAAAGATTGAGCGGACAGTTCAGATTGAAGCATCCACAGTCGAAATCGAGGAGAGGGGAGTGAAGCTGCGCCTCACGGTTGTAGACACACCAGGATACGGAGATGCCATCAACAGCCAGGACTGGTGGGAAATCGTTTCTACATGCAAATCTAATGAGCAAATGCCGGTTACGGCTACTTCAGTCGTGGTGTGTTCTGGATGTCATCGCTAATGTTCGTGTGTTCAGTTTCAGCACCATAATCGCCTACATCGACGACCAGTTTGAGCGCTACCTCCACGACGAAAGTGGGCTGAACCGCAGACACATCGTTGACAACAGGGTCCACTGCTGCTTCTACTTCATCTCCCCTCTCGGCCACGGGTGTGTGTCGCACACATACACAAGCAGAGTCGACACACCCGTCGGGACCATTCCTTGCTGAACTCTTCGTTTCTTCTCCAAACAGTCTAAAACCTCTGGATGTCCAGTTCATGAAAGCCATCCACAACAAGGTGAACGTGGTTCCCGTCATCGCCAAGGCCGACACTCTCACCCTGAGAGAGAGGGAGAGGCTGAAGCGCAGGGTATGGTTTCACTTCCTGATTTGCAGCAAGCATAACATTAATATTTGGAACGGCTTCATAACTCGTTTACATGCCCGCCTCTTTATTGTCGCTTAGATTCTTGACGAGATTGACGAGCATGGCATCAAGATCTACCACCTTCCTGATGCCGAGTCGGACGAAGATGAAGACTTCAAAGAGCAGACGAGAATCCTGAAGGTAGCCTTGGTTCATTCTCTACAAAGGAGCTCGTTTAATACGTTCAGTATCGGCAAGTTTCTACCTTATTTCCGTTCATGGGGCGTTCCATTTGTAATAGGATGTGCTGCCTCTCTTATTTAGGCTAGCATTCCATTTGCAGTGGTCGGATCCAACCAGCAGATCGAGGCCAAGGGAAAGAAGGTCCGGGGCCGGCTGTACCCGTGGGGCGTGGTGGAAGTGGAGAACCCAGAGCACAACGACTTTCTGAAGCTGCGTACTATGCTGATGTAAGAGAGCAAGAGGGTAAAGGTTTAAATGAGTCAGGGGCATCTCTGCTCGGGCAGACAAACTGGGAAGGGTGAAAAATGTTTTTGTTTGACTTTCGAGCTGAGGAAATAGAACAAGCCTATTATTGGGTTAGGTTTTTAGACCCTTTTAATAAGGCTTTGCGTTCTAATGCGTCTGTGCAAGCAGGCCCCCTGTTTTTATAACTGGGGTAAAAATCCAAGCGAGTGCAGGATTCTGCATCCATGAAATGAATCCAAAAACATTAGAAAGTTGCAGAATAAAGGTATTTAGTGACTAAATATGGGTGGCCCAAACTTTTAAGCTTTGGTGCATCTTAGAAGTACATATTTTATTGTTTTTATTTTAAAACTAATATAGAGAGAAATAATAGTTGTTGTTTTTTAAATACATTCGTTTACAAACTTCAACAAGAAGACTAAAATTCAGCTTAGATCTGGATTGGAATCAGTTATTTGATCTCTTCTATATATCATTCATCTATATATGAACATTTTCTTATGAGACGGCGATGACATTCCGCATTTCTGAACTATTGAGGTATAAAGCAACACTAAGTAGCTTTTCAACCTTCATAAAAAGGCTTCAGATAACGCTGTCATTGACCCAAGGGGGTCCGTATTGCTGGCACTAAGCAGCTTTGAGGAGGGTGGCAGGAACCCTGCCACACAAAACAACCACAAATGTTCTGACTGCTTTACGACATACGTCACTTCCCCCGTTTATTTTCAACATCATATGACATTGTTTTACCACAGTTAGATTCATCGCCTCATCCCTATTCATCCTTCACTAAGACACTGGAAACAGAAATGTACTTTAATCCAACTCTTGGGTCAGGTTTGCCTAGCATGGTCACTAGTTCAATGCTCTTTAAAAGAGGGATTTTAAGGAAGGTTTCTGTTTCTGCCTGAATCTGCGTCCACGTCTGTGAACCTGATAACCTTGTCGACGTTTTCACTTCTCCCACAGAACCCACATGCAGGACCTCCAAGAAGTGACGCAAGATCTGCACTACGAGAACTTCCGCTCGGATAGCCTCAAGCGGGGCGGCAGGTTGTCCTCCCATGGTTTTGTTCTGCCTCTTTCTCCTGCGTACGTACCTGTCTGCCTGCTTGCTATGTCACCCCCCCCCAACTTAAAAACAGCAAACCTCGACGTACAACATGTTAGGGTCATAGAGGGTATCTCCCAGGGCTGTTGGCTTTGATGACACGTATGTAGAACTGATGCTGGTAGTTGTAGATTACAAAGCGTGTTTAGTTAGGTTATTTTTAGATTAGAGAAAGAGAACGTCATGTAACATACTTTGGTTTTATCACAATTTAACCCCTCAAATAGATCATATTGCCGTGTATAGATCTGTTTGAAGTCCAGCACAGGTTGGGTTTTTGGTGATGACCGACTGCTCAGCCATCTCTGGCTGTGCTGTCTCCACCTGTGGCAAGCGGGAGGTAATGTTTTTATTTGTATGGAGGCGAGCTGTTCCCCATTACCTTCGCACTAACTCTGGCCTCCTATGAATCTTCCTGCTTCTGACTCTTTTAGATATTTTCTCATCCAGAGCTGTTAATGTAAAAACCCTCATCCACTAACCAGCTTCCCTTTCTGTCATGTTTGCCTAATGCTGCTGAAAACACGGTAGCACGTGTTGCCTTACATGGAAAAATCCTTACACAAAGCATCTGGCATCACATTAACCTTCCTAACTGCAAATCTTTTGGATGTTTATAAGAAACATAGCAGGTTTCCGATGCGGCCAGAAACGAGTAACTGTGTCTGACTTGTGCAGGAAGGGGCCAGAGCCGGAGGAAATGGACAAAGACATGATTCTGCAAGAGAAGGAGGCTGAGGTTGGATAATGTAGACATTAAAATATCTTTGATCTCTTAATGAAATGCATTTTTGTTTTATCTCATGCTGTAGATTGAATGATTTTTAAGTTGTTGATCAACGGGAGTCGGCCGTATCGTTACAGGATCATAGCACCGTTAAAGAAGCTAAGAAAAGATGTATGGCAAAACTACACCGCTTGTTTTAGACGGTGTTCTCGTCCAGATTTACCCAGTCTGGATTCTTGTGGTGCAGAAATTGTCTTGCATCAATGACATAAAAGTTTGGATAAAATGCATTATGGCCGTTCAGACTGCAGAACCTTTGTAATCAACTTTGATGGATTTGATACACGGTCTGCTTGCTGCACCTGGTTTACTGTCATGCGTATGATGTTCTTTGTCTTTCAGCTGAGGAGAATGCAGGAGATGATCACGAAGATGCAGGCTCAGATCCAGAAGGGAGATGGAGGAGAGGGAGAGGGCCAGCATGTGTAAAGCAAACAAAAAAAAAGAAACCAAACCCCATGTAAGGTAAGCATCAACCCCGTGGCTGTATTACACAGTAGAAAGCGCTGACCAGTTTTGTTTCCAACAATAATTTCTTCTTTATTACCCCTCAGGTCCTTAAATGACTGATTTCGACCAACTGACCCCTAATGATTAGTTCCACATAGGATCTGGAGTGATTTTTTTTTTGTTTGTTTGCTATATTCAGTATTATTTTTATATATTTACATATAAAAGTTTCTTTTTTTTTTTCTTCTATGTATTCTTTTTTTATGCTTAAATGAAGTCAAGTCATCCACATTTCTGTTACACTTATTTAATGTTTTGGATCCCTCCTGTTCAGAAAGCCAAAGTATTGCTGCATCTGTTCAGTGGGTTCTTGAAAAGCATCATTGGGAGAGCCAACTATGGGGAAACTATATAAAAAAAATAATTATTAACCTGTTGTTACACAGATATTAACTGGCCGTTAGTAGGACCTATACTGCTCTGTGTTACCCAGGTAAAAGCATGCAGCCTTCAGCCTCATCAGATTAGAGTGTCCAGATGTTATTGTCAGATAGTCCCTGTCCGGTTTATCCAGTAGTGCTGTTCTAAGATCCGTGTAGCCATATAAAAACTACCTGTCACTGTGCTTAAGCTGAGACTTCTCAGCTTGCAGTCTTCCTGACTATCACAGGCTGGATTACTGAGGCGCGACGCCTGTTTGGTGCTTTAAACTTACCGGCTGCGCTGATAAATTTAAAGAGACGTCATGCTACGGTAGCGGTGAGTCTGTGATCTGTTTTTTTGAGTGACGCTGTGATTGGTTTAAAGCCAAACGTATCCCAGCTGCGGTTCTGTAGATCAGAGAAGATCACCCAAAAAGATCAACGTAGCAAACTTTCCCCGAACCAGCCAAAATGTGAGTTCTGGACATTCCTCTTTGTGCTGTTTCTACCCAATATTTTAAGTACCAAATATTGTTCCTGATGGATTTATTGAATAAATAAAATGTTTATTAAACTTTTAACAAACTCGCTTGTAATTTTTTTTTTATCTTCACAGTCTTTGAAAGTACTGCAAACAAAAGTGAAACTAAACGACTTTGGCGTCAGGAGGCTTGTTTGTTAAAAATTCAAAGCTCTTAAATGCCTCCAAAATTTGTCAAACTTTTACCACCATCTTAACAGCAGATTTAAAAAAAGACATATGAGGCTGGAAGCATCCTGATACACATACCTGCTCACCCTGGATGAAGAAGCTGAACTCTTCTTAGCTTATGAACCATATCTTAGGACAGAATGTTTAGAATGCATCAAATTTATCCAATTGTCCCCCAGAAGTCATTTTTGCTCATGTGATGGTTGGTGGTCTCAACAACCATGTAACCATAATTAATTATGGCCGCATTAAAATATATATCTATTCGCACTTCCTTCGGTGTATTTTGGTTAATCTGTTTCTTAATAAAGAGACCATGAAACTTGAAAGATACATATTAAACATGGTGATGCTTATTAGTTCAACACCATTAATCTCTTTCTATTGAACTTGCAAAAAAAAAAAAAATGGCAGTTTTGTACGATGCCATACTTTATTTCTATGCCAGTTAAAACCATTTACAAGAGATTTTCATTGACTGTGATTATAGAAATATCATCACAAAGCAAATATTGAACTGGTCTGGTTTATTTACACGTGTTTTCTTAGCCCTTAAAACTAAATGTATTTGCAAAAAGGACATGATTGAGAAAAAAAGAGATGAGGCAAAGAAAAGAAAACTAGCAGGAATTACAAGAAACAAAAGTAAGATGTGTTCGGGATTGTTTTAAAATTCTGGGGAACACCTCCTGGCATTCAGAAACAGCATTTGATGTTTAGCCGAGGTTCAGGAGCGTAATGTTCTCACACAAGATAACCAGCAATACTCCATGTGATCAGCTCTAATCTGTTAGAGGAGTTGTGTAAATATTAGAGAAAACTCAGTTGATTTCTTCTTTTTCTTTCTGCGACTAGAGTTTAAATTGTTACCCCTGATGACTAATAAAAACATTTTACACTTGCATTCCTTAGGAAACAACCAAGACAAAACCTGTGCAATTTCTAATCAGTATATATTATTAATAAACTGAAGAAAACTGAAAATTTTGTCCCAAATGATCAGTCCTGCTGAACTTTTATAGTCAACATTACAGCCTTGTCCTGTAGTTCAATAGGTTGAAACGCGTTTCTTCAGATTTAGATAAAGAAGTCACTCCAGCTCATCTAGACTGCTTGTTATTTAACAGGGACCTAGAGAACCACTCCAGGACCCAGATGTTCATGTTCCTGAACTGAGTGCTGACCAACCTGGAGTTTTGCTTTGGCTCATTATCTTTCTAACAGACCCAGAAGTAAAACTTGCAGAATTCTTCAAATCATTCTTCCTAATGCCAACATTGTGGCCGAAATGACAAAAAAAGACCCTCAGCATGATAGTCCCACCCCCATGTTTAACAGTGGGATCTGTGTTTCAGCTTTCTTTTTTTTCAGTGTTCAACCAGAAGCAACATACCAAATACTGTCCCCCTTAAGGACAGACTTTCCTGCTTCAAATGTCTGTGGGCAAACATTTAAGCAAAAGGACATTTCTCCTGGAGTTTTGCACAATCCATCGTTCAGCAGGTTCAGAAAAGGAAGCATAGCCTGCACCTTCATTAAAGCAGCTTCTATCTTCTTCTTGATGTCCAGAAAAATTATCCCCGTGCTGAGTTTGCTTGGCCCTGTTAAGCTTATGGAATGGTCAGCAATGACCGATTACTAAGGAGTGGTTTGTATGGTGGCTGAAAACGTCTGATGGGGTCTTAGCGCTAACTGGATCGTCAGATTTGTCTTGAAAGTAGAGGAAGCGGAAGCACCTCGTCTTTCGAGTTTCTTGTTTATTTTTGAAATAAATGATGCTGAGATTTTATCTTGTATCGATTGGAAGCAGGTTGGGTAGGAGATGCCAGGTTTTCAAACCTGGGCCGATGTGTGAGGCATTCTGATTCATCTCTGCTGTGTAAATAACAAAATGAGGTCATCAGCAGGACCTACTGCTACTGAGAAAATTCAGGGATGTAATTCAGAAGTGTTAGACCAAGGAAGCTGGATTTGAGGATCCCAGCTTCAGAAGGTAAGGCGGGGATGCCCTCGATCTGCCAAGTCATTACCCCATCATGAAGCCTATAACAACAATCTGAATCCTCATGAGTGTGGTATAAACATTGTTACCTGAGATTAGAGTGAAAGTGATAAAGTAGATAGAAGATACTTACCCATCATCAGAACTGGGCCCCACTAGAGATATTTGTCAGGATCCGCCACTGTTTTTAAGTTAATAAAGGTTATTCTGTGATTCCTTGAATATGGCTTGTGTGGATTTGATTTAAACCGGGCTTTGTGAAAAAGTGAGACAAGTATTTCCGTTTTGAAATGTTTTATTTCTTTTTTATTGTTACTGTATGTTTATTTTGCCATGAGAAAAAGTGCATTACAGATATGTGTTATCTTATTTTTCCCTATTTTATTTCACTAAAACTATGCAACGTGCATATTCATAATTTCAGGCTTTTGCAGTATAAACACAATTATAGAAGGATTTGAGTTTAGATTTTCTAAACCTCTCATTTATTTACACAAAAGTTAAATATGTCCATATATGCAAATATCCATAACAATTATAAAACCTTTAGACCCTTGCTATCATGTGCAAAGTCAATAGTCAAACTAAATAAATGCACAACAATATTTGAATCAGTCATTTCTATATAATCTTAGGGATAATAAAAGGTAAAGTATGAATGGATAAAATTTGTGGCTGAATAGTACCATTTTTTGAAAAGGTATGAAATGTCAATTGGTGTGTTTTGTGTGAATCCGATTGTAGTTTCAGGATCAAGAAGGTTAAAGCAGAAACAAAAGGAGCTGTGTGAGGCTGATATTGTGTGTTGTAAATTAATTTTGAATTCTTCATAGTATGGGTTGGTACAATTCAAACCGGAGGGTATGTTTCTGTAACCCCCTTTTAACTTTTAGCACCTGCCCCTCCAAAAGTCTCTGCACGGCCCTGCTAATAGTTTTAAAAGTAGCAATAATCATTGTGGCATGTGCTCCAAGTCAGATCCTGCAACTTTTAGCATCATGTTAGAACCATCGACCATTCTGTCTTAAAAAGCCTTAAATGACATGAATTGGCCTTAATCTGTATGGATTATGTCACTTTTTAAGAAACTCAGAGACGCGAACAATAAAAACCTAAGATTTGTTCTAACAATGAATTTTAATCCTTTGTATTTTTGATGTTATTTTCCTTATTTTTAAATATTTATTGAGTTCTCCACTAAACTGTTGTTAGGGGGTTGCTGTCACCGTGGCGATGCGCGTCCTCGTTATTGTGTGGATATTTACATTTAAATCACTGCAGTTTTAAACTTTAAAGGTCTGTAAAAAATTGCTGGTTGGGGAAATAAGCGTTTAATATTTAAATGAACATTATTATTTAAGTATATGTATCTGTAGGCTATTAATTGGCACCAATTATCCGAGCAACAGGTCCCATTTCAGCTCAGTGGTCCCCAGTTCAGCAATGCAAGGACAACTATATCAGTCTGTCACCCTGCTGGGTGTCGCCATTGGTAAGAACTGACTTCTTCTTTTTTCCAGCTAGACATCGTGTAATTTATTGAGTCATTAATGTTTGTGGGTTGCGAGACGTTTAAACAGATATGTGTTTAACCCTTTTATTTATTCGCTCATTAAGTGTTGATGAACAAGCAGCACTGATATGGACTGCGTGGGTCACATGACCTGCGAGCTGTTGAAGAAAAATGCATGTTTTTAACAGTCAACATTCATAAAAATGGGATAAATCTGCCTCTGTGCTGTAAGGTGAACAATTTAACTCTGAATTGGAGTGAGTGGGACACACAGCCTGAAAACTATTGAAGAAAAAAAGCTTTTTTTTAAATAAATAAACAAAAGAAAGTGTGTTAAAATGACATAAGAACAAGTTTGCCTCTTTTTAGTCATCTAGAGGAACAAATTAACACTGATCTTAATAAACAATTAATAAACAAAAGTACAAAATGCTTTAAAATGGCCATTTAGAAGCCATTTACTTTATTATTTTGGTAGAAGTTGAACATTTTACTTACCTAGTTTATTGTTTTGTGTATTAATAATCAATATTAATAGTCGCGTTATTTTTTATTTGTTTTGTTTTAAATTTCAAACAAACATTTACTTTATTAGAAGCTTAGGAAATGTTACAGTAGGTTTATTTAACTGTAAATAATTGTTTTGTTTTGATATTTATAGGTTATAGGTATATATGTATGGGCACCGAATGTAAAAGAAAGTGATCATAGTTTTCACACTCACATTTTCTCCACATTTAGGTCATTTTATACACACATTTAGACATAAGTTATACCTATGTGAATGAAAACTTTTTAAATTTACCTTTAGATTTAACATTTAGATTTAGATTTAACATACAATATTTACATTTAGATTTAATATTTGCATTCAGATTTAACATTTAGATTTAGATTTAGTATTTACATTTAGATGTAGATTTAGCATTTAGATTTAACATATAACAGTTACATTTAGATTTAACGTTTAGATATATATTTATTAGTGGAGAAATGTGGAGAAAATCTGAGTGCAAAAACTGTGATCACTTTTTTTTACATTCGGGGCCCCACATATACGTTGCATTAGAGTTCAGGCAATTATTGTGGTATTTTTGAAACGTCTATCCTATTTTATTAACTTAATTAACAAATATAGGACAGTGACACGCAGACTGGAGGTTGGTTAGATTAATAATTTTCTTCTTATAGCTCATGAAACATTTAACATTAGAAATTTACATCAGACACCCCATAATAACAATATGTTTAATACATATTTATTCAAGATACTTTTGAGAGTAAACAAACATCGCTGAAGTATATTTAAGCTTATGCTACATTTTGTACAGTAAGGCTTTTTCATTTGCTAATAATATTATAGAAACTGTTCTGTAAATAAAAATGTAGCTGGTTGCTATTTTAAATGGGATTTGGAAAGAAATTATACTTTCCTCTATATCTGTAAAGCTCAGCTGTATAATGACGACAGTAGACAGCCAACTAAAAAAAATCAATTATTGTTTATTGTAGGACATTAAAACCCTCCCATTATTTCACACTGTGGTTATAAAGTTAGACTTGTTTTTCATCTAGATGTTTGTTTTATCACACGTTCACATTGGGTTTTCTGTTTGTTTGTTTGTTTGTTTGTTTGTTTGTTTGTTGTCCGGTAGGGGTAACCGTTGGTTTTGTGCTGAAGTCTTACACCGAAGTGACAGAAAGCCAGAAAGAGTACATCGCTATCCCGGGCAACGTGCTTCTGAACATGCTGCAGATGTTTGCTGGTCCTCTCATTGTGTCGAGCGTGATCGCAGGCAAGTCAAACAAGAACCCCGATGATTGACATGTTAACTTATGAAGATGTAAGAGATTCAAAAATCACCTTTTTTGTGCATATTGTGTATAAATGTGGTTCACAACACATATCTTTATTTACCCTTCAAATAAGCCGAAGATATTGGACTCATTTGATATACTCAGCATTTAGCTCTGGTTCTGATTGTCGTCTGGTTTTCAGGTTTGACTGGATTAACCACCAAAATGTCCAGGAAGATAGCCATATCCACAGGAATCTACATCTTCTCCTCCACCATTCTGGCTGTGATTATGGGTAACTCTATCATGGGTCACAGTTTTCTTCATAGATTTGTCAGGACGGACAATCTGCTCTGTATTGTGTCAGTAGTTTGGACATCATGCTTCAAAACTGTGTTGTAGGACTGATTCTGGTGCTCATACTAGAGCCCGGTTCTGACAAGAACATGTCAGCCGAGGACGATGACAACGTCCAGCCGTTCTCCGTTCACATCATCCTCATGGATCTTATGAGGTGAGAGGAAAATCCCTGCATGTTTCACTGCTTAGAGAGTTTAAGAATACAGTTCTTCCTAATCTGTGAGCGCCCTGAGTATGATCTGTCTTTATTTAAAGTGATCGTGTGACAAAGATCCCCATGTCACAAACTCAATGTTGGTGTTACTATTCCTTTACTTGCACAGGAACATGGCCCCTGAGAGCATAGTTCAGTCTTTTTATGAGCAGGTAGGTTTTTAATCATGCCCAAAGCTCATCATCCTCATTATTCATGTGATGTTATGTTCAAAAACATTACTCTTTTCTTTTTTTTCCAGTACAAGACCGAGATCGTCATGGTGAAAGGGGAGGTACGGTATTTTCTTATAATCCTTTAAGCACTTTCAAAAGTCCTCACAGTACTTAAGCTTTTTGACACTTTGGCCACGAACTTCGATATATGTTGTGAAGGTTTTACAAACATGACTTGATTGTTAAAGAAGAAGAAAAAAGAGATAGATTATTGAAATCTCTTACAAACTGCAACCTGAAAGGAGAGGTGGTGGTGTAACGCAGTCATACCTAGGAGCTTAGTGGGACAAGTTAACTTAAATGTGATAGTTTTTGGACTGCGTTAGGACGTTGGCGTACAAAGAGAGAACCCCCGGTCAGAATTTGACTAGGCCATTCTAACGGAGGATTTTTCTTTGATCTAAACCAGTCCACTGTGGCTCTTGTTGCATGTTTGTGGGGGTTGACCTGCTGGAAGGTTAAGATTCTCCCCACTCTTAGATCGTCGGCCCACTCCAACAGGTTTTCATGCTAGATTGACACACGTGCGGCTAAACTGACCTGCAAATAAAAGATTTCGGATTTACTTCATGTAAAATGTTTTAACGTTTTCATTATTTTCTTTCCAAACTAGAAGTATGCACTCTATGTGTTAGTCCTTCACAAAACAAATGCTAAGAGAATACAGGAGAGTTTTTAGCTTTAAAGTTGATAAGTGATGTGCGTTGTCTCGCAAGGCGATGTACTGCTACGATATTCCTCTTTGAGGATAAGAGCCGGAGTGTTTGTGCTTCTGGGTACAGAACGGCACTGAGGAGCGGCTTGCAGGCGGCTACGTCGCTGGAGCAAACATGCTGGGACTGATAACTTGGGCTTTCATCATTGGCATCATGATGACCGCGATGGGAGACGAGGCTCAAGTCACGGTGTCGGTCCTTAAAAGTCTGAACGAGGCTGTGAAAACCGTTGTCACCTGGATGCTGTGGTAAGAGCGAACAGAGCATCGTTTCACTCGTTTACCAAACTCATTTAAAACGACCAACTTATCCAACCCATCTTCGTTTTTGACAGTTTTTTTGTTGTTTTTGTTTTGTTTCAGGTACTTGCCAGTCGGAGTTGGGTTCATGATCGCTGGCAACATCCTTGAGCTTCAGGACTGGTCCACCCTCAGTAAACTGGGAATGTTTGCAGGGGTGGTTGTTGTGGGGTATGCTAGCAGCACTCCCACCCATCTCGTTGACAAAAGAACCAAAACTGTTTTGAATTCATTTACATACCTGAAGCATTGATTTTATACTTTCCTCCTTATTTTTTTACCTGAAGACTTTGCAAAAACCAGTTCTTTTCTACTTTTTTATTGGCAATTGAACAAGGAACAAAGTAAAGCATGGAGTCATACCCCTTCGTTCTTACTATCATAAACACAAACATCCAATCTGGTTCAAGAAGATTCCTACAGAGGTTCTATTGTTCCTCAGAGGTTTGTTACATAACATTAGTTAAGATGAACTTGATGACCAAGAAGCACATCAGACAGGTCTGAAAGGAAACCTCTGGAGGGGATTAGAGCAGATTTAAGTTAAAAAACAACACAACATGCTTTGAAGATCTCACAGAACCCTGTTCAAGTCCCCATCTTAACCTGTAAACCAGAGTTAACAAGAAATAACTAAACAGGCAGGCAGGGCAAGGAGAATAATAATCAGAGAAGCAGCCAAGAGATCCCTGGTAGCTCTGGAGGGGCTGCAAAGAAGTGAAGCTCGGGTGGGAGAACTCACCGACAGAGCAAATATTACCCATTCCCTCTAATCTGAACTCTACTGAGTGAAAACAAGATAATCATTGTTAAAGGGAAACAAAAACGGAAAAGTTTAGTTTGTAGAGTACAACAAATAATAAAGGAGAGGGATGTGGAAAAAGGTCGTCTGCTCAGACGAGATCGAAGTAAGTTTATGTGCCTCCCAAAAAGACAAAGGCAAACTTTATGTTTTTGTGAGAAAAGCTTATCTTTGGGGAGACATGGCTGTGGGAAGGGTTTTATTTAATTTATAGAGATGGGAAAGCGAGATGTTTAGAGGTGCATCGTACATCAGCACGACTCTTAACACACAGCCAAAGATTGGATGGAATGGTTTAGATCCAAGTTTATTCATGGGTTAGATTCACACCTGAATTTGTTTTGATAACCTGTGGCAAGTTGAGACACTTTCTTGTCTAAGTTTGAGCAATTTTCCAACAAAGAATGTAAAAAATCAGAGATGCACGGCTGTCTGTAGGCACCGTTAGCACACATGGAGTTGGGTGGTTTTAACGTGACAAAATCTGAATATCCAGTGAATACATTAGGACCACCTGCCCTTGTTGTCTCTTCTTTTAGGCTCCTCATCCACTCATTGGTTGTCCTACCCATGCTTTACTTCGTGTTGGTCCGAAAGAACCCCTTTGCCGTCTTCAAGCATGTTTCCAAAGCCTTGATGACCGCTGCTCTCATCTCGTCCAGGTAAGACCAAGGGTGACCCTTTGCTCCTTTCCCCCACATGAGTGGAACGTCAGAACGGGATGTGTTTCGTTGCAAAGCGCCGCCACTCTGTCCGTGACCTTTAAATGCTGTGAGGAGAGGATGAAGATCGACCAGAGAGTCTCGCGCTTCATGCTGCCCATCGCCACCAGCATCAACATGAACGGGACCGCTTTGTACGAGGTGGTCGCCGCCGTTTTCATCGCCCAGCTGAACAACATCGAGCTGGAGGTCGGACAGATAGTCGCCGTCAGGTAGGATGGTTCCTGGGAGTGGGGAAAAGAGACGGCCCCACACGGTTAGGTGTTATGGTGGAGAGTGAAATGCTGATTGATGCTGTGTTGGGTTTGCAGCTTGACTGCTTCCATTTCCAGCATTGGAGCCGCGGGGATCCCAGCCACGGGAGCTGTGACCACTCTCTTGATCCTGACATCGGTGGGACTGCCTGCCAGCGACGCCACACTTCTGGTGGTGATAGAGTGGCTCCTGTGAGTTCAACTTGTTCCTACTTGTGTATAAAGAGTGACCATGTAGTCACTCTGAATGGAGCCATACTGGGCTGCAGTCAAAAAGCTTGCGGCCCGGTTTGACCGGGACAACAAGCGTGCTGGACGCCCTACTTCGATCCGTGCAGCATTGTGAAACTGTGGGAGCAGCAACGATTGATCAAACTATCCTCGGAGTTGGATGTGACCAGAGAAGGTCTGGGCTGAAGAAGAGCCGTTTTAGAGTGAGACGAGACGCGAAAAAGCTGACAGAGACAGACTTGAGTCTAACGGCGTGTTTTTCCGCTTTGTCCGTGTCCCTCAGAGACCGCTGCAACACCGTGGTGAATGTGCTGGGAGACTGCTTCGGTGTGGGCATCATCAACCATCTCTGCCAGCAGGAACTGGAAAAATGGAAAGTGTTGAGGTAGTGGTGAACGCAAAAATCTGTTCACTCATTTGCAACGACACAATGTAACACGAGTCTGCGCTTCCCTGGAACGCATCAAATCAATGGCGGTCATTGAATTTGACTCCGATATTTCAGTCTTCAGCACTGACCGATTTTGACCCAAAACATTATCAGCATGAATAATATAGACTTTTATAACTTTTGTTGTGTGAAAAGGTTTAAGTGATATTACTCAGAGATTGATAGTTTGCAATAGGTGTGAGAAAACGGATCCATTTATTATTATTTTACCAGACTGGTTGTGCTGAAGTGCTGATATATGAGGTTTTAGATGTAGGCCTGTATAGGCCGAAGTTCACTTGGACTGATATATGATATAAATACTGGACCGTGACACCATTTATTGTCTCAAACAACAACAAAAAAGAAACACACCTAATGGATAATCCGTTTCAGCATCTCGAGGCTACAACACACCAATCTCATATTATAGATTCATATGGATTTCTCTGTATTTCAAAGCCGTTTTTTGGTTGTTAGGTCCTTTTTGTCATGTTCTACCTTTCAAAAGGTGCAACACCAATACACGTTTTTATGCTTTTCTGTGATCCATCAAGCAGTTCGAGGAGTCTGGGTCTGGCACCTTTAAGTGTAAATTATGGTGGAGGGGGAATCATGGCTCCTCGTCTTTTCACCAGGAATCGGACTCAGGCCATTAGTTCTAGTTAAAGTAACTCCAAGTGATTCCCCCTTTGACTACTTCCTGGTCCCAATCATGTGGGATCAGTACGATAATGATTTCTTCCCGTTTTCACACCAGTGCACTAACCAGGCTCCGTCACTCTCACTTACTGATGAGTAAGACGTTCGGTATGGATGAACTTAACCGGTCTGCTGATGTCATATTTAACCCCACAGACAGGGAGCAGGTTTAAATGTGTGTGTGAAGGCAGCTGCTCCCTGAGCTGTGAATTATCATAGAGCCACATTACAATAATCCAGATGCATCAGAGAGTCTCCAGTATGTAGAGTATTGGATCAACTTCTAGTGAAAACAGATCATTTTAAAGTCAAATCATTTTCAGTGTGAGCACTTTGGTCCCAGTTTGTCTCATATCACTACTGACCATCTTCTCTGTTTTTCTGGTTAGAGCGAAACTGGACAATTCAAACCCAGCCGGCCAGATGGAGCTTCCTGAGTCCGATCTAGATGACTCCATAAGTCTTTCTTCAAACTACCCGTCTTGCCCCAGCGTCACGTCAGTGTAGGTGGTAGAGCTTCACAATCATCCCGGCACAACCAAGCGGGATGCTCAGGCGCAGGACGTCGTCATCCTGGACTCTCAGAGTTTCGTCCGTCTTTGGTTTTTCATCAGATCATATTTCTTTTCATTTGTATTAAGTTTATATTTTATGTGTTTACGCAACTTTTACATTCTTTGTTGAACATTTTAAATTACTGTTTAAGTTGTTAATATTATAAGTGCTGTTATGTTTGAAGTTTTCATTATTCTATACCTTATTAAATGTTTTTGAATTTTAAGTATAAATTGTTTTTGTTTTAAAGATTTTTTATCTCTTTTCCTATACAATGTAATTAAATCTCTCACTAATCTTCACATCTCATCTGGTATTAGTAACTTTCTCCCACTTTTAAATCCTGATTTTTTTTTTTATTACCAACAATTAGTTACTTTATCTTTTATTATATTGATCATTTCACTGTTTCTCTTTAGTTGTTTAATGCGCGTCTTTCCGCTTTTAACCTCCGTAACACAGGACAAGTGTTCTCGAAATTAAGTTCAATTAAATGATTCATCCAGCAAATATTTTGAACTTTTTCTGACATAAAAGCTTATAGCTTTCAAATTGAAAATAACTTTCCTCATTTGTATTTGTTTGAGAACATCGCTAATAACTTGATATAGTTTTGACAGTTCATGCCTGATGTTGCCATCTGGAAACAGGGAATCTGACCCGTAATCAGAACAGTTGCAGTGACAAAATGTAGGAGTGCATTGAAAAAGTTTAATCTTGTAAAATCGACGTTCCCTTCCGATGGAATATCTGACATGGCTCAAAGTAGAAAAGGTGACAGAAGGCAGTTTTGTTTTCAATAGACTTTATTATAGCAGATTTCTTCTCACGCTAACAGGTATACACAACGCTCTAAATGGCACGGCTTTGTTTTTTTTTTACTTGTTTTTTTGTTTGTTTTTTTAGTGTTAAATACTCTGTTATTAAAGAAAAACTGTAAAAATATTTAATTGTAACTAATTATAAGATCTCTTTTGGGTGTAGGGGGGGGGGGG
>JAVLVB010000511.1:396240-412649 GCA_032876305.1 Orestias chungarensis | reverse complement strand
ATATATATATATATATATATATATATATATATATATATATATATATATATATATATATATATATATATATATATAAAACATTTTCCTGCAGGTCCAATTTTTTAGAACAATGCTCTGTAAATTATTTTTAACTTTTCAAAAATTTCAATCCTATAATAATGGCATTGTGTGTTACTAAGTGACAACAAATCTAAAGTTATGAATAGAGACCAAATACAACTCCGAAAATAAAATCTGTTATTTGACACTGCTCTACGGTGTTAAAACAGATTACTTACTGCCATACAATTTTGTTCTAATGAGAAAAACTTTTGTCCATAACTATACATAAAATTGAGGAATTCTGTGTACAGGTTCTCATTAGGTCATATGTCAATTTAGAACTACTTTTTAATGCAACAGGGAAATTGAATATTTTTATTACTCGGACCATCCAAGTATCGTCACATTGTTGTGGATAATCATGCGAGCAGGACTGATCTTCGGTGGCAGTAAATTTTTCACCCAATAGGCCTCTGACTGAAGACTGTTGCTGTGTTACAGTCTCATTACTGTCAAGACATGCTACAAATTACGACGTAAATACTCAAAACATCCTTCAGGGTTATCTGCGACAGAAGGAAAATAAAATCGAAATGTGAACACAGAGAGCGTTTCAATTCTTACATCAATCATTGATGTTACATCAAAAATGTTAAATAAAAAATAACTCAAGGTTCATATGAAACTAAATACGCAGAACTCATGAAGGCCTAGACTCTTTCACTGATTAGGATACACTCTTCATCATCGGACCATGGAAGGACCTTACTTTATTTTAACGATAAACTACATAGATAATAATCATAATGCCAGAAATGTATAGATATAATAGACAGAAGGTGAAATTAAGGGAAATTTATTTTCATGGCACATTTAATGGTACATGACAAATCAAAGTGCTTTATATAAAGTAACAATTTAAAAGAACATACAGTAATTAAAATTAAGAACAACGAAAAACAATGATGACAGTTTAAAAGCATTATTCTCTTTGGTCACTTGAGAATGGAGGCCTGGTCCACGTCTTCAGTTTTGGAATATAATACTGAAAAGAAAAAAGAAACAGACGACCAGCTGCATCACCGTGTGGTACGACAGCACATCTGTGGCGGACCATACACGCCTGCAGAGAATGGTGAAGACTGCTGCGAAGATCATCAGGACTCCACTGCCCTCTCTGCAGAGCATCTACCACCACAGAGTCCATAGGAGGGCTGCCTCCATCCTTAAAGACTCCACCCACCCCCAGCATGGACTCTTCACACTTCTGCATTCAGGCCGAAGGTTCAGAAGTGTAAAATGCAAGACCACCAGATTAAAGAACACCTTTTCCCCCACTGCCATCAGACTCCTCAATCAACCTCGTTGATAACCCTGCACCATACTCTCTAAATGTTTACGTGGCATCAATATTCTCTGAGGCACATGCTCACTTTACTGCAATAATGTTTATGTTTATAATCAGTTTTGCACTTCAGTCACTTTTATCTCAATCATGTCTTGCTTGTAAATAATACCCATATCATACTACTGTTATCATGTATATATGGCACCTTGATGTACATTTTTATCTTTTTTTAAATGTATTTTTACATTTTTATCTATGGCACACTTGCCGAGAAGCAAAGAAAGAATATCATTGCACAAGGAAACTTTCTCTACTGTGCACACACGACAATAAACTCTTTGAATCTTGATAGAAACCAGATAATCAATGGTGGATCTTTTCATGTTAGTCATTCAAATATGAACAAACTGAACAAACATTAAGGAGGAATTCTATTTAGCTGTGACCTGAAGGCTCCTGAAGATGTACGCTCGTTTTCCCCACACCGCCCTAAGCTCCGCCCCCCACCGGCACACACCACACTGTGATTGGACGCGACGCCCGCCCCGTCGGCGCGTTTGGACGCTCGTCTCCAGCGCGCCCTCGCCGCTCATCTCCTGTAGATAAGAAGCTGTTTATTTACAGAACCCCGGGACTCTGCTTCGACATGTCATCTTAAACCACGCAAGTGCTACCCCGAAACGGTGAGCAGGCCCCGGGTTTCAGCTCTGCGGTTTCCCTGGTGACGGCTGGCGGTTTCTCGGTTCTCAGCACGCGGCTCTGCTAACATAACGGCTAGCTAATGTTTCAACAGCACATTAGCCCGTTATGTTTTGAATTAGCGCGACGTTAGCAGCTGAACATGGCGTCTCTCGGTCCGTGACATTGAAACCGGGTGTCAGCGGCCGCGACGCTCGTTCGCTGTTATGTAACCGAGCGAAGTGAGTGACAGCTTGTTTATGAAGCAGCTACAACCAGGATCTTGTGGTTCCCTCTGGACTGACTGAGCAGACGAGCCAGACCTTTTACACACACTGCGTTAACGCGGAGAAGGTCTTGAATTAGCCGTGATGATGCTGCTTTAGTAAATGCATCAATAATTGGTAATGAATTTGATCAGTCCGCCATGTTGGATGGCAGATATCACTGATGTAAACAGACCTGATCTCCACTGATGCCCCCAGAGATTAGTGGGTGCAATTTTAAAACAATCGTGTAATTTCCTCTCATCTCGCACACTTTGTTTTTCTGCTACCTACAAAAATGCGGGACTAAAATTGGTATTAATATAAGATGTACATCGTTAGGTTGATCCTAACATGTTTTAGACTTTCCTGTAGCTACAGTCCTGTGTTTGTCCATCACTTTCTAGCTATGCTCGTCCACAAAACTGCTCAGAACAATCAGGTCTGCAGATCGGATGCTCAGGGCTAATACTACCCGCATCCGGGACTCTCACAGGTCTGGTGTCAGGAAAAGGGCAGTCCGCATCTTTGCACACCCCACATATCCTGGACATGAGGTGTTAATACGTTTAACTTTAGGTCGCACCACTGGAGCATCGTTTACAAAAAAACTGCTGCCACAGAAACAGACTGCTACTGTCAGATTAGTCCGTTTTTCTGCACTCAATCTTGGCAATTAGAGCTGATTCTGAGATCAGGGTAATACTAGGAAAGATGTCCTTCAACTACATTACTGATACCGTAAGCAGCTAACTTCTGAGTCTAACTTCACTCAGTAACAGCTTCCATTATCAAGAATGTTTTTGTCATTTGCAACCTGGCCATGATTTTATTTTATTTTTCGGGGATTGCAAATGGATCTTAAAGTAAAATCCTTTGATAGGTACAGTTGCGTCTGTAACTCTGTAGATGAGAAGTTTAGAAATTTTGTATTGTAATAATAAATGTGCGTTTTCACTTGACAAGCAGGCTGGATGAGCGTGCCAAGTTTTCCCCCGTCTGCAGAGGTGGCTGAGATAAACCGCATCCATTATGAGCTGGAGTACACAGAGGGCATCAGCCAGCGCATGCAAATACCCGAGACCCTCAAGGTGGGTGCCGAGAGTGGGATGGGGCCCGTTCTGCTTCAGCCACTTCACACGACCCTGATGCAGGTGCCGGAAAGAATTGTTGTTGCAGGTGAGATTCTGTGTTTGCATAAAAAAATCAAATCAAATCAAGGAGCACAAAAATGAAGCAGTTGACGTTGTAGAGTCTGTCGACACCGTGCAGGATGAACGTCTTAACGCTATCGTTAACTCCTATTGTGTTTGCAGGGAATGATGGAGAGTCAAGATTTGGTCAACCAAGAGATTTAGACCTAATCCAGTCGGTTACGTCCATGGACCTCCTGAACATGAAGGCACCACCACGAGTCCTCACCCTAACAGAACAGCCTCTGGACTCTCTGGAAACAGACCAAACGGCCAACTCCCACAGTAATCCCAGCCAAGCTGTGCGTATGATTACAGTTGTTACTTATTTTGTGTACGAAGTTTTGTGATTAGACTTAGACATACTTAAAATGCTTATAGAAAATTGAGATCTTAAGCTGAACTACCAGTAAGATCTGATAGCAAAGATCTAAGGTTATTGAGTTTGTCCCACAAAAATATTCTGTAGGTTTTGATTTTGATTTTGCAAAATCTTTAAGAAATAGAAAAATAACCTTTTTGATATTGTTCCTGGCACAAAATGTTATAATCATCTTTGGAATACCACCAAAGATAATTGCACACCTGACTTTACTTAATGTCTGATTGGGCAGCACTTGATGGCATTCTAAGAAACTATTGATGTTGTTTGGATAAGGTCTAAAAATATACACAGGAGAAAGACCCGATGACCACACAGCAGGTCTTCTTGCTCAATTCCAAATGTTTCCCCGATATCGTTACATTTTTTTTTGCTTGGTAACAAGTGCTACTGATTAAATGCAGCCGCCGTTAGACGTCAGCAAGAACGATTTACAACCAGAGGAAAAACGTAGATGTCGCACAGCAAGTGTGACGCTTGCGGAAAGTAACTATGGATGCCGCCGTCCGTGGCTCCAGTTTAAAGTTGTTGAGCAGCAGGAGCAGACCATACATTCACAAGATCATAACAACATAGAATAAAACCTGGGCGTTGATTAGTTCTAGATTTACATCTTGCTTTCAAACAGAAGAAGATGTTCAAGCTGTGAAGCACGGTGGTGGCAGCATCATGCTGGGGGTCCGACTTTCTCAAAGTAAAACCGTTTGTAATTGTTTCCTTGTGATGTTCATGTGTTTTCACAGTTTGGACCATATTCTATTCAGTCCAATAGGATAATTACACTAAGGTGGACATTGTTGTCCCAACAGCAGCTTATGGACGTTTTTTCTCAAGTATACGTGCAGGAAAAACAACAAAAAACAGACTCGCTTCCTGCTTTTTAGGGAAACAAGTGAGAACTGCGACTGATCATAGCACGTGATCGGTAAATGTTGGCTAAAGTAAATCAGATGAATTTGAAAAATCCTTTGTGTCACAGGCCAGTTACAACACCCGCTCACGGAGGGAACGCAGTGCAAGTGAGAACATTTCTGGGCGTCACGGCGGTCACGTCAGCAGGGGTGACGTGAGGTAAGGAAGCGCCGCTGACCAGCAGTGCCCGGTAGTTTGTGTAAAATAAGCTTGCCCATCATCATTTAATCCTCTACCGTTTCGCCCAGTGTAACCCCCTCCCCTTCCGCCCCACCGGCCCGCTTGTGTCCTCCCCTCTGTTCCCCGGAAGACGCCAACGTCAACCTGTATACGGCCGTGGGGTTTCTGTCCTACATTCAGTCGACGACGCGCCGCGCATACCAACAGGTGCTCGAACTCCTGGATGATAGCCAGCGGAGGTGAGTTGCTTTTATTGCCTTTCGCATCGATTTCTACGTACTTTATGTTGTTCCATATAGACGTCCAGCTCTGGTGGTCAGAAAGGGAAGCTGCGAATGTCATGGTTAGAGAAGAGCAGCAGAAACTACCAAATGTCCTGTCTAACGATCAACTACAGGTATCTTCAACAAAAATACAGTATATTCCCTCCTTATGGGGTTCTGCAGTTTCTGTTTAGTCGCTGTTTCGTCAAACCTAAATCTTTAGGTTCATTAAACAACACTTTATATCTGACGCATCTTACCCAATAACATCCAAAATGCAGTTTGTGAGTAAAAAACAGGTGTGAAAAAGTAATAGCCTCACAAAACTAAAACCCGGTTTCATCACCGTGGGTTACATCAGTTACCCCAGCCCCACCCACCCATCCACCAGGGGTGGATCCCTTAGGACTGGTCATCTTTTAAGTAGCTTGCAAGATGAAAGTGTGGGCACCCCTGGTCTACAGGAACTTTACCTGGAACTTTGTGCTTTGGCCATATGGGTCTCAGATAGAGGTTTAGGAAAACATGTCCCGTGTGGGTTTTGCTCTGAAACTGTGGATGAAAAGCTTCTCTCGAGGATATGTGATGCTGCATGACCGTTTCTTTTCCGAACGCCTTTGGAACCTCGTTAGAAAGTTTGCTCTAATGATTAACAGGTGAGGAAATACCCGAAGACACTGGAGGTCTTTGTGAATAATTAGAAAATTGGTGTTGACTGTGCGGTTCAACAGAAAGAAGATGCTGGTCTGAAAGGACAAATAGTGTAGTTAGAGGTTTACATTCAGGGTGGATATATGTGAAGGATTTCATAATTCTGTTAGACATGTCAAATATGAAATTACTTAACATGGGATATGTTTATTTTACAGGAGCCACTTGGACTTGGCTCTGGACATGAACCCTGATGACTCTGGTTTAGTTGATGCATCATCGCTGCGTCGTCAGGTAAAAAGTGACTCCTTAAATTAAGTCTTAGCGTTTAGTCCCCCCAGAAAAACGCGGGCGAAAATCCTTGATTCTGCTGGGAATTCTGTAGCATTGTCCTGTTTTCTGCGATGAAAATGCGGAAAAGCGCGGAAATATGAGGAAAAGTGTGAGAAATGTGGGAATTGTTGTTTCCAAATGTAGAGAGAATAAACCTGCTTCTCCCGCATATAGTAAGCAGCAAACATGACATAACATAGCAGCAAAGCTGACGCAGTTATTTAGTCCTGTTATGCTAACTTAGTCTTGGAACATTTAAGGTCATCTATAACGTAGCATGAGTGGAAAAGTACAAAATATGAACATTAGTTATGAAATCCAGAATATGTCTAAGAACAAAGCCAGTTGTAACTAACTTAAAGCTCCTTGTAGCAGTGTTGTAGTCAAGACCACCTAAACAGAGACCAAGACAAGACCAAGACTTAGGGGTCGAGACCGAGTCAAGACCAGACCAGTGTCCCACACTGCATGACGCACTTATGATAAAATGCGGGACATGCAGACCATAGGTGCCCTACAACCCCTTTTCTTTTGTTGACCTATATTATATGTATCTATGTATAATGAGAAGGCGCTTCAGGGATAAATTTCATGTGTGGGAAGTTTTGTTTGTTTTAAATAAGCAAACAAATACAAACACTAAGGAGCTGAAAACTTAACCTTCTTTATTTAACACTGTACTGAATAATTTACCATCTACTAAACAAATATTTTGTGCAAGCAGTTTTAAAAATGATGAGATGATATGCCAAACTAGAACTGCAGTGCTGAAACATTTAAGTCCGTGCACACCACAAACATATAAACACAACGTGGACATTGTAAAAGACCACAAACACATGGACTTCAAAGTAGAGTTTGATTGCATTTTAGAAATATCAGAGTCTGCAACATCCTTATGCTTCCTCTCCAAATGTCGGTAAAAGTTGGACGTGGTTCCCAGCCGTCTCCGTTAGTGTTGATTTGCAAAACGTGCATATTGCCCTGTGTTTTCTTTTGGCTGTGGTTTTGCACAAAATCTCCTTGTGGTTCAAGTAACCAAATTTTATGACAGATGAGTTGGCTGACATCTTCTCACTGCCACCTGCACTTTTGTGGGGGGCGTGTGAAAGGGGGGCGGGTGACAGCCGTTAACGGTGACAACAATTTCAAATGATAAATGAGTCAAGACTCAAGTTATTGGTTGTGCTCATTAAGTTTCACGCAAAATCACAGCAATGATATTAACAAGTAAATCTAAAAATGCACAGGCAGTTGTGGTCTTGAAATGAAATCCCGAGTCCGCTTTGTCCGAGACCGAGACAAGACCGAGACGTTTTAAAGGTGGTCTCGAGACCAAGACCGATCTCGAATACTACAACACTGCCTTGTAGTAAAGCGCTGGATCAACTTCAGTCCCGCTGCAGACCAAAACATGTGTTTGTTATGGGGGGTTTTGGGTTAGTGTCAGTCACAAGTAAGAATATAATCAATTATTTTAAATTTCTATGAAAAAATGCAGAATCAGGCGAATTTGCATAATTCTGTGATTTCTGCACTTACATGCTATTTATGCGGTGAATATGCGACTTTTTAACAATTATACGCACCCCTGCATATACTGGGTCCTTCCCTTGATTTTTTTGGGATATTCTGTGATCGCAGAATTGCGTTTTTCTGCTGGACATTTTCCCAAACGACTCAGCATTCGCGTGTTCTTGTGCTCGTCCAGATTGTGAAGCTGAACCGGCGTCTGCAGCTGCTGGAGGAAGAAAACAAAGAACGCTCCAAACGGGAGGTTGTCCTGTACTCGGCCACGGTGGCGTTCTGGCTCATCAACACGTGGATCTGGTTACGCCGCTAAACCGGGACGTAGCCCGACATCCGCCCAACACTGGAAACCAAAGTAAATCCTCGTTCAGTCGGCAAAATGCCCTTTTTGACATTCCAAAAAATAATTAAAGAAAACTTGTGCAAACGTTAATGTGAGTCCAGATTTCACAATCATCCCTGACAGGGTAGCGCCTGGATCAGTGAAACCTGATGTAGTTTACAGTTCACCTAGAAACTGTTTGTAGCCTTACAAAACTTGGAAACAAGTAAAGTGCTGAGGATACTTTCTGGATCTGTGGTATATTAAGAAAATGTATTTAAAGAAAGATGTTTACATTCAAAAAACCTAAATGTCTCAATTTGATGCACTGTATCAGATTATTGCAGTTCTTTAACATATCACATAAACCGTATATCAAGCTAGTTATTGGCCACTAAATACAGACTTAAACCTTGAGGAGGTTTTATTTTTTTGATCTGTTGTCACTTTATTAGTTAAAATTAGTATTTCAGTTAAAATAGTCTCACTGTGATTGGGTTAAATAAAAAAAGAATATAGTAAAACAGAATCTATAGAAACAAATGTAATATCCATTTGCATTTATGAGGATGAAACATTTCTTTGAAGGTTACATGTATGTCAAGGAATCAAGGAATTTTATTTGTCATCACATCACATGTGGTGCATGAGGTGGGACGAAACTCTGATCCCCCGGTCCAGTTTTCACCCTGATAGCAATTTTAAATAATATTATAAAATATAAAGAACTATGCGAGAAATAGGATTTGACTACACAGAATCTACAATATGGGACTTCTGACATAGTAGCAATGAAAATTCGAAGTGCAAGTGACATATTAAGTGACATATTAAGTGACATATTAAGTGACATTTTAAAGTGGTACGTAAACACTCGAATGAAAAAAAAAAAGAAGGATTTTTTAAAATTGACATGTTAGGAAGAAACTGTTTTCACTGGCTGATATTTAGGTAGCCATTCACCAAGTGTCAAAGTCAGCATACTTCTGTGGAGGCCATGGCGATTACCGTGCATGTTACATACTCAGATGATTCTCCTATGTTTTATATGAACTGGGTACTTGAACAAACTTTAACCATGATCCCGTTACATTAAGATTTCAAGATCTATTTATACAGTTGGTGCTTGTTGTTGTTTTTTGTTCTCCTAGATTAAAAACCTCTTGTTTTAGTCTTCATTGTGTTTGCTGTAAATCAAAGAGCCTGTTCATGCTCTGTTGTACCCGGCGGCAGCAGCAGCGTTTTTAATTGCTGTGGATATTTCTGTGAACATTACATACACATTATGTAACAATAACACTTATTTAAAGCAGGGATACGTTAGGTTAAAGTTTGTTTCTAATTTATTCCTGTGTGAAATGTCTGTACATATTCTTTGCCATAATAAACTGAATGTCACTTTCCTCAAAACCAGTCTGTCCACTCACTACTGACCCCTACTGGCCACTCCAGGAATATGATGTTGTGTTTTTACAGCTGTATTTGTTTCTTTCCTGCGTGTTTAATACCGGAAGTAGAAGCAAATGCCCACAAGTGAAGAGGATGGGAATCACCAAACTGGCTGGTTTACTTCGAGCCGAGGCTCCGGATGCTGTTTCATACAAGAATATCAGTGACTACACAGGTAATACTGTTCTGGTCATCAGTTGCACTGTCTGGCTTATTTGTTTTTAAAGCGAGCTAGCAGGTAACGTTAGCATGGATTCAGAGGACATCTAAAATAATGATGCAAAAACAAAACATCACCATCACACAGAGAGAGAGAGAGAGAGAGATCCTGCCTTCAGTCCAGTAATTGCATCATTTTCTGGCGGAAGCGGAAGACAATAACATTCTAGTTAAATATAGAACGCTCATCTGAATTGTAACACTTTCTTTGAGAATTTACAACAGCAACAAAACATCATGCAGGTGTTGCTGAGAGACTGCATTGATCAACTGATCAGGTGTGGCTTTTAGCAGCTTGCTGTCACCACAATGATTGGATGGGAAGACCTCAGCAATGATCCAAGCAACTGTTGCCAAAGCAAATTATTCTGAGTATGAATATAGGAGCTTTTTCAAATGGTTCATGACTATGCCAAGACAGATGTCATTCACCGATCACAACGATACGTTTTCGGATCGTAAATGCAAAGGAAAGATGTTTTGAGAAAACAAAAAACAAAACAAGGAGCCTCAGCACAGATAATCCTGAAGACGGGGATGGAGGGCTGATAATTTGAGAATCTGAGTCATTGTAATCCTGACTTATGCTAAACGGAAATCTGTTTTGAGTTTTTGAATGTCCTGACAGAAAAACATGTAACAGTGCCTGGTGATCACTGGTGTAGTTTTGGCCTTATTGTGCTGCCAATGTATTCATCTGCAGGGAAAGTCGTTGCCCTGGATACATCGGTGGTTCTGCACCAGTTTCGAGCAGCGACACCCTGGCTGAGGTAAGAGTTGCATAAATGTGATGGTCGTATCAAACTGCTGCCGTGTCCAGACCGAATAGGAACGGCGCCGCTGCTCTGCTTGTTGACGTTTGGGTTTCTTCTCCACAGCCCACTGACTGGACTCTTTTTCCGCACGCTGACCTTCCTGGAACACGACATAAAGCCGGTCTTTGTGTTCGATGGAAAGCCTCCTGTGGAAAAGACACCTGTTGTAAGAAACATTTTTAATTTTAGAAACGTGGATCAAAGAAACCAAAAACGGTTCTCAGTTTTGCTCAGATCAGCAGTTCATCGGCTCTCCTGTAGATTGAAATCCCGCTCTCTGATTGAGACTTGCTCTTCCACAGCTGGAGAAGCGAGCTGAGGCGGCGGGTTGGAGCCCCTCCAACAGAACGGGAGCAGGTACAAAACAAACAGAGTGAGGAAAAAAAACAGGTTTCTGTGTCATTCCTAAATGTTATCATTGTTTTTTTTTCATTTCATGCAGCGTCGTCCCAGACCAGGGATTCTGTTGAGCTGCTGAAGCGTATGGGTGTGCCTGTAATCCAGGTACGGCTTGTTTTAACTTCAATCTGTACACCGTCTCATTTCATAAGGGTTTTTTTACCTTCCAGGCTCCAGGGGACGCGGAGGCGCTGTGTGCACGGCTGGTGAGGACCGGGGCTGTGGATGCGGTGGCGTCCGAGGACATGGACACGCTGCCCTTCGGAGCAGACGTCCTGATTCGACAGCTGAACGCTAAGAGGGAGGGGTATGAACTCTAGAGATGTGCTGACTGGGGAAATTTCGGCTAAATATGTAACCTAACGAAAACTGTAAACAGATTATGTCACACACACAAAATGTCTGATTTCAACAAAAGCAGTTTCCTTGGACAGATTTTCTTGTATTCATAGCGTAATGCGAGTCCCAAAATCAGTGAACGTTCATTTGTAACAACAGTTTTTAACTTTCTGCTTTAAAGTAGAACGTGTAAATTTGTTCTGTTACGCAGCCGAAACCCAAAATTGGACGGCAAAACATTTTCAATATGATGGTTTGATATTGGCAGTTTAAAAAACCAGAAGATAAAACAATCCAGTAGGAAGCAGTGCCGAGGAATGCTTTCTTATTTCTTAGCCTCCCTAATTTTGTTACAATCATAACAAGACGGCTTCCATTGATGTAGTAACTAAAAATCCATCGATCACAGACGTTGGATGTGACCTCTGTACGCTCCACTTTGGAAAAGTAAAGCGTTCATACAGAAGTCTGATACCGGTCACGTTTCATTAGTATAACAAACGAAATAGGGACAAAAAATTATAGGTGTTTCAATTTTTATAGGAGTACCTGTAATCCTTACAGGTTAATAATCTTAATCTAAACGTTTGACCAGTCTAGATCCGTCTGTTTTCATATACATATTTGTCCTTTTTATTTGCTGTTTGTATACAATAAATATACAGTCATGTTGAGCGTGCAGAGGCTGACAGAGCAGCTTTAAAGTGTACTCAAGTAAGAGTAGCTCTACTTCATCATATTTTTACTCAAATACAAGTAAAAAGCAGCTTCATAAACAATAACTAAAGTAAGAATAAAAGGAGGAAGAAAGTGTTTTCTCTGCTCCAATTATGCCATCAGACAGACAAAGAATTTTAACATTTGAAATAAAAAGTAAACAAATAACGTAGTTGTGAAATAACAACGTTTTACCCCAGAAATCCGTGTCTGTCTTGCCTTATTCTGGAGCCGCTGTTTTGATTTTTTGCTCACATCCTCAGTGAAGTCATCGAATACTCCTTGACCAAACTGCTGGAGAAGTTGCAGATTACTCGTGAGGAGGTATGAGGGAATCGTTCCGGAAACTCCGCACACTTTGTATAGTCACCTTTGTTGCGATTGTTTAACTCACTTTACTTTTGTCCCTGTGTTATTTCACAAATGTCTTTTAGCTCGTTGACCTTTGCATCCTGCTGGGCTGCGACTACTGCGACAAGATCCCCGGTTTAGGTCCGAAGCGAGCTCTGACGCTGATCCAGGAGCATCGTACCATCGAGGACGTGGTTTTACACATCAACAGACAGGTGACGCATTAGGGAAATTTGCTTTAGGGAAACTCTAAAACATCACATATAAATGTGCTCACTTCCAGACCCATCCTGTACCACATGCTTGGAAGTACAAAGAGGCAAGGAAGATTTTCTTGGACGCGACAGAAACTGCTGTTCCTGACTTGGTGTGGACGGAGCCAGACGAAGAAGCCGTGGTGGACTTCCTCTGCCACACCAAACTTGTCAGGTACCTATTAGTAATGCTTGTTTATTCATTTTATATGGTTCTGGATGAACGGGACTGCAGTGGAATCATAGGATCATTAGTCCCCCGCATATTTTTCAGGGAGGAGAGGATCCGTAATCGGATGAAGACGTTTCATGAAAACCGAGAAAACAGACGAGAGGAGAGGAAAAAGGAGGAGGCGGCGGGAGGTGTCGGGCAGACTCGCATGGAGTACTTCTTCAGAGTTACCAGAAAGAGAGAACAGGTGAGGGGGAGCAGAAGGGGCAAATCAAGAAACACAAGCATGAACATTTAGGAAGTGCAATGCTTCACTACTTCATCCGTGACGAATTTAACCTCAGCAAACGTTATTGCAAAACACACAGTTCAAACACACAGTTCAAACACACAGTTTAAACAGACAGTTTAAACAAACAGTTTCTCAGCTTAATGTGTGTTGAACTTTTTAAGATAATAAAGCAGAAAGACTTGGTCCACATCTGACTCAGAACACAAACACATTTATAGCGCTCTCTCATTGTGTAGAGTTGAATTATGTTGTAGCACTTTTATAAGGCTTTCCTTATAAATGGTTAATAAATAAGTTATAGATATTTTATTAACTTGTCCATAAATGCTCATGCATTACAAAAAAGGGTGGCCAAAGAGGGGAAAAAACTGACTGGTTTTTATGTCAAATACTGACAAATCTGTTCATCTATAATTCTTACACCAAACGTTTCAGACTTAGTTACTACCTAAGCATCTGTAAAGCTTATTCTTTAGCTTTATATACATATACAAACGTATAATACAGTCACAAAATCTAATGTTAAATGCATGCTAAAAAACTGTTTGTTGTGCATACAAGATAGTAACTTATTCTGAAATGTTTAATAAACTCTTAAAATATACATGACTGTCAGTTTTGTCTCTCTTTCACTTCTAACTTTAACGCACTTAAAGATTTACTAATACCATATCTATAATATCTTTTACAGCCATCCATAAGGAGAGCCTTATTGTAATGTGGTATCGATTGGAATAATGGTTATATATGTTTTTTTTGTGTTTGAAATCTGCTGTTTTGAATTCCTGTTTATGTTATTTTCCTTTTTTGTTCTCCACAGCCAATGGAAGCTCTATCCTCAGTAGCTGACAGCAAAAAGAGACCAAGATCAAAATAGGTCACCCTTCCTGCCTGAAGTGTGGCTTTCAGTGACCCTTCAGCATAAGTAATAATGATAATTGTAATAATAATAATAATGGGAATTTTAATCACAGCTTCCTAAATCTGTGATTTAAACTTAAAATTGTCCCTTTAATTATCTGTTGAAATATAATCAGGGTACATTTTTGTATGATCTCTCTATTCTTTAAATAAATTCAGGCAGCTGCTGATTGATAATTTTTAGGCAATGTGAGAGGAAAAAAATATATTAAAAAGACTCAAATGAAAATCTTTGAAATATATTGAACAAAGGGCTTCATATCTTCACTGGAATACCATTTCCTCTGACATTAGAAAGTTGCCATTGCATGAGGAGCGGTGTGGAGAAACCAATGTTATTCCGTTTAATTTCTTGGTACGTCCAGCAGTCTAGTGAGAGGAGCAGAGCAGGAGGTGTAAGGCAATGAAAGAGAACAGAGTGATCACTGTCACCGAGGCCAAGACTAGGGACAGGCGATGTCTCTTCTCTGGATATTCAGTGAGCACCTGTTGTGTAACAGGAGCCAAGACAGAAACTAAAGGCTTGCATTATAAACCAGGCTGTGTGTTGCTTAAATTTCAGAATAAGAAAGTGAGATGATTGTATCCACATTGCGAAAAGCACATTTTGAAGAAACTGTAATAACGTTTTCAATTGTATATGTAATTTTTGTTAATACTTATAAAATGACTATAAGTTGTATTTGGTTGTGAGTGTGTTTTTGTTTGACCTCACGGGAATTTAATTCATGTTTTGTTGAAATATATTTTAATTTTAAATATTCATACATGTAATTTAAAAAAAAACTTACTTCTTATTACCACATTGAATGAAAATGTTTAGGATATTAGTGCGCTAAACACGCATTAAGTTCAGAATAAAAAATATCCAAAAATGATACTCAATCAAAATATGTATTTATATATATCAACATATTTGTAACTTGTTTAAATAATTATACTGTCTTCATATAATTCCCAACGTTGGATTGGTTACCAACTACATTTAGTTGTATGTTGCAACTATTTCTTAATAAAAAGATATCTTGACCAGAATCTAGAAAACAATTATAAAATAAACATAAATATGGATTTAGGTTCTATGATTTTAAACCTAATTAGTAGAAATTATGACTATTCTGATGAACTTTTATTACAAACAATAAAAAAAAACGTGTGTTAATTACACAATATTATTATTACATTATTACAGAATAATATTTTCTTATGTTTAGTTTTAGCTTGTGAATTAAAATGTGCTGCACCACTCCGCGCCGCCAGGTGGCGCCAGCTCCCGTCGGCATCTCAGTTACAGAAGAACAGTTCGCCAGTCGCCCGAATCTGCCCGCTGGAGCTCGGCGAGGTGTCTTCCCCGTCCCCATCCGTCAGACGCGGCGAGTCTGCCCCCGTGGACGCGCTCCCCGCCGCCGGGGCTCCTCTCCTGTTGATAGCAGCGGACGTTTTCACGCCATGGCGACGAGCGCGAAGAGAAAACAGGAGGAGACTCACCTGAAGATGCTCCGGGAAATGACGAGCCTGGCCGCCAATAGAAAATGCTTCGACTGTGACCAACGCGGGCCGACCTATGTCAACATGACAGTGGGTTCCTTCGTCTGCACCACCTGCTCCGGCATCCTGTGAGTGTCCCTTCGTAGCTTCGGTTCCTGTTACGGGGAGCGACGAGGCTCCCGGGGAGGTGGGACACCGTTAGACGGGCTGGCTAGCGGGGGAGGCGGGACAGGTAACGCTGAAGCTGCGGAGCAGCTGGAGGCCGCCGGGCCGGGCCGGGCTGGGCTTTATGGTCCCACATGAGGCGGCCGCGGTGCTTTCAGGAATCAAGAATCAGTTTATTTATATAGCGCCAATTTACAACAGATGTCGTCTCAATGCACTTTACAGGAAAATCAATTAAAATCTAAGATACATCATAAACAAATCAATTAAAATCAAAGACACATCATAACAAATCAATTTGAAAAAGTTTCCAATCTAAGGAACCCCAGCAGATTACATAGAGTCATTGACTTGCAGCATTCACTCCTCTGGAATCAGCAGGCAGAAACAATGGCTTATGTTGTTGTTGACTTTTACAGCAATCCCTCATACTGAGCATGCATGTGGCGACAGTGGAGAGGAAAAACTCCCCTTTAACAGGAAGAAACCTCCAGCAGAACCAGGCTCAGTACAAGCAGCCGTCTGTCATGACAGAAAACTAAATTAGAAGCACAGGATACTGAAATAAAAGAGTTTATAGCAGCAGTTGTAGAACGTCACTGGAAGCATCTCAGCCCATGTTCTCATCCAAGAAGCTGTCTCAGCTAACAGAACGCCAGACCAGGTGTGGTTACTATGGAGAGAAGAACACTAAGAGAAAACAAAAGGTTAACAAGGTTGAAATAACG